>SJYC01105115.1:0-37952 GCA_006408675.1 Madoqua kirkii
TATCAATAACCTCAGATATGCAGATGACACCACCCTTATGGCAGAAAGTTAACAGGAACTAAAAAGCTTCATTAAAGTGAAAGAGGAGAGTGAAAAAGTTGGTTTAAAGTTATACATCACGTATTTACTAATAATCTGCTTTATTTTGTATTTATTGGAGCATAGTTTTTTCATAACATTGTGCTAGCTAGAGCTATTCAGCAAAGTAAACCAGCCATATGTATACACATATCACCTCCCTTAAGGATATCTCTCCCATCTAGGTCACCACAGAGCACTGAGCAGCGTTTCCCTTCCTATACAGCAGGTTTTCACCTGCTGCTCTCACCGCGCATAGCAGTATATATATGCCAATCCTAACCTCCCAACTCATTCCACCTCCCCACTTGGTATGGACTCTCCACTTGGTGTCCATACCTTTGTTCTCTATTTCTGTGTCTCTGTTTATCTTTGTACAGGTTTTTCATGTCTTTGGTTAAATTTATTTCTAAGTATCTTATTATTTTTGATGCTTTTGCAAATGCAGTTGTTTTTAAAATTTCTTTTAAAAACATAACTTTACTGTTAGGGTGTAGAAATGCAACTTTTTTTTTGCATGTTGATTTTGTATCCTGATCTTAAAAGGAAAAGTTTTGAGTTTTTCACCTTTGACTAACATGTTAGCTGTGGGCTCATAATAACTGACCTTTATTATATTGATATTCATTCCTTCTATATAGCTAATCTGATGAGATTATTTATCATGAAAGGTATTGAATTTTGTCAAATGATTTTCTGCATGTGTTGAGATGATCGTGTGTTTTTAAATCTTCATTCTGTTAATAAATAATGTTTAATATTTATTGACTTTTGTATGTTGAGCTGTGCTTGCATCTCAGGGATAAATCCTACTTGACCATGGTATATGATTCTTTAAATTAGTTGTTGTGTTTAATTTGATAGTATTTGTTAAGGTTTTTGTATCTGTATTTATCAGGAATATTAATGCAGAATTTTATTGTTATGCTCTTCTCTGTCTTGTTATAAGGACAAATCTGGCCTCATAAAATGAATTTGAGAATATGCCCTGCTCTTTGTCTTCTGGAAGAATTTGAGAAGGATTGGTATTAACTCTTTTTAAATGTTCAATAGAATTCACCAATTAGACATCTGGTCCTGGGCTTTTCTTTCTTGGGAGGTATTTGATTACAGATTCAATTTTCTTACTAGTAATTAGTCTGCTTTGCTAGCTATTCTGTTTCCTTATGATTCAATCTTCATAGGTTGTATGTTTCTAAGAATGTATCCACCTCTTCCAGGTTTTCCAATTTGTTGGCATAGAATTATTCAAAGTAGTTTCATAATCCTTTGTATTTTTATGGTTTCAGTTGTAATATTTACTCTTTCATCTATAAATTTATGTATTTGATTCTTCTCTCTCTTTTCCCTCAGTGAAAGTGTTAGTCCCTCAGTTGTGTTCAACTCTTTGCTATCCCATGGGCTGTAGCCCTTCAGGCTCCTCTGTCAACGGAATTCTCCAGGCAGGACTACTAGAGTGGATAGCCATTACTTTCTCCAGGGGACATTCTTGACCCAAGGATCAAATCTGGGTCTCCAGCACTGCAGGCAGGTTCTTTACTGTCTGAACCACCAGGGAAGTTCCTTTCTCTTAACAACTCAAGCTAAAAGTTTGTCAACTTTACCTGTTCAAAAAATTGAAAAATTCACTAATATGTGGATATTAAAGACCATATTGTTTTTGAAAGTTAAAAAGAATCTTGAGACAAATGAAAATGGAAATTCAACATACCAAAATTTATGATGTGCAACAAAAGCAGTTTCAAGGAATTTTTTATCAGTAAACATATGAACTATGAAGAAAAAGTTCTTAAACAACTTAACTTTACTCATTTACAAAGTAGATAAATAAGAACAGACTAAGCTCAAAGTTCATAGAAGGCAATGGCACTCCACTCCAGTACTCTTGCTTAGAAAATCCCATGGGCGGAGGACACTGGTAGGCTGCAGTCCATGGGGTCGCACAGAGTCGGAACATAAATGAAGCGATTTAGCAGCAGCAGCAGCAGCAAGCTCAAAGTTAACACAAGAAAGAAAATAGCTAATATAGAACAGGAAGAAATAAAATTGAGTGGAGAAACCAATTGCAAATTAGAAGTCAAGTTAGAACTACATGCACGTGGGTGAAAAAAAGAAGTTAAGAGAGGAAGAAACCTTCTGTGAAATGTGAAATAGAGCTTGAGATCTCAGGCCAGATAATCTGGGTTTAACTTCTGACCCATTACAAACTGTGTAATCTTGAGATTACTCAACCTTTCAAAGCACAGAATCTTTAACTACATAGTGGGAATAATAGTAGAACCTATAGCATGAAGTAATTTGGAATATTGCATAAGATAATTCAAATGAAGCACTTAACCTAGTCCCTAGCAGGAAAGATATGTCTACTTTCCAGGTAGTTTTCATCTTCATTAACTATCTTTTTATTGATATCATGGGGTAAAACTCTGATTACTTATTTACTTGAAATTAGTAATTTAAAAATACATTCTCTATGAAAACAAATATAATTGTACCCCAGAGTTACATTTGTGATTCACGTAAAAACTAACATAAAAGGCATATATTCATACAAATGGAATGCTATTTGCAGGCCACATTAGGCTCTGTCTCTGGATTTTTGTGATATCATTGTTCTCCTTTCTTATTAAAATTACTACAATGAGAAGTTCTAGGGTTAAAAAAAACAACTTAAGTAACTATATATCAGTGTAGAACGCATGCTTAGTAAATGCTAACTGTCATTACACCAGATGATATTTCAGGTTTCTTATACTGTTATCAGATTATAACAATGGTTATAACCTACAAGCAATGGCTACGTTACGATTCATTATTCCCAACGTACATATGAGAAAAGAAAGGATCAAAGTCCAAACAAACCTTTCCAAGGCAGCCTAGTTTATATAAAACCCCTCCAGAGCAGCTGGACACTTGTGTTTTCTTGATGCCAAATCTCTGCTCTTTTTTCACACCACTTTTCCCATGGAAAAGTGTGACTAGGGTCTTCATTGTGAGGAAAGTGGCCCCAATGTCTGAGTACACACAAAACGTTTGGAAGTTTAGTTCTAAATTTATTGTTCTTCACAATAAGCTAGACCATTCAGACCTGGTCCCCTTCCTAAACCTTACCTCAAGAACCATCATATAAAGAAAAATTATGAATACAGACCCTGACAATAAACACTAATAACAAAAAAGATAATGGCCTTAAGGGACATGTTTCTGAGTCTATCATGCAGCTGATTCAGGAGCATCACCAAAGAGTGAGGAGAGGAGGTTATGCTCTCAAGAGGACACTTCGTGCCATGGCTGGAGATAATAGCAGTGACTCTTGGTCTGGTGATAGTGTTAATTTCAGGCTCTGTTAAATATGTGAAATAATAATTGTATGGTATCTTACTTAGAACAAAAGTACAACTCTATTAGCTGTTTTACTAACAGAGAATTAATTACCCTTTGAAACAGAATTTGAACTGATCAAGCAAAAAGAACATACTAGAGGAAAAGAAGATTGATCTGCCTCCAGAATTTTCCAGGGGCCTCTCTTGCTTTTCTGAATGTTGCTCATTTTTCTTTCCTGCACTGAGTTTTAAACTGTTCACCTCCCTGCATCTTCCCCACTCACTGAAGCCAGTTAATTAAGAATGACCCTGCATACGACCTCACTCACATCATCCTTCTGATATTTTTTTTTTTTTTTTTTTTCCTGTTCCAGTGGTTTAACTTCAGCATGTGGAGAGTTCACTAAAGATTGCTCAGCCTCAGTAGATTTTTTGATTCTTGGCCTCATGATTTACATTTGTAACAAGTTTCTGAATGATACTGTTTTGTTAATCCCCAATACAATCTAAACCTCATCACTCCAGCCAAAGAGATATTGGCTCAGAAGAGCTTTTAGCTCAATCTCTGGGTCTTTGCTGTGGGTAACCTGGCTACTTGCTACAGATAACCAATTCTACCTGAACCTGATAAAATCTAAGGCCCTTGTAACCTTGATCTTTAGAACTGTTTTCCTAATCTCAATTACCTCTTCACAGCATTCATACAATATCTGCCTTCCCCTTTCTTACTAAATATCTATGTGTCTATTGGGAAAATAGTATGGAAAAAGTCAGAAAATAAGCAGGTTTTGATGTCAGGCAGGTCTGGCTATGAATTCCACCCATAATGCACACGTTTCATATGTTTGTTAATATCACTAGGCTTATGTTAAAACCAATGCAATGTTGTAAAGTAATTAGCCTCCAATAAAAATAAATAAATTTATATTAAACAAAAAAAAAATAAACAAAATATCACTAGGCTTGCTTAATTATTTTAAAAGTCAATCTAAACAATAGTCAGTTTGCAGAGCTGTTGTAAAGACTGAATAAGTGAAGAGAGAGGTAAACAAATTTAGGGACACATTAGAATCTCTTGAGGATTTGTTAAAGTCCAGATTTCCAGGCTAATCCCTAGAGGTTCTGGATCTATGGGGTGAAGCTTGAGAATGTACACTTATGCAAGTACCCAGAAGATGCTGATGTGGTTGGTCTAGAGACCACATTTTTTGGGAGAATGGCATTTAAACATGTAAAATATCATATATGAAACAAATTGCCAGTCCAGGTTCGATGCATAATACAGGATGCTTGGGACTGGTGTACTGAGATGACCCAGATGACTGATATGACCATTCCAGAGGGATGGTATGGGAAGGCAGGAGGGAGGAGGTTTAGGATGGGGAACATGTGTATACCTGTGGTGGATTCACATTGATGTATGGCAAAACCAATACAATATTGTAAAGTAATTAACCTCCAGTTAAAATAAATAAATTTATATTAAAAAAATAAAAATCACTAACAGGTAAACACAAAGTGGTTAGCACAGGGCTTAGCCCTATACGTGGAGTCAAAATGTATTCCTCGTCTTCCTGTTTGGTTGATGATAGCCTCAATCATATGAATGGATTCATAGAAACATCCTTGTCCCAAGGCTGGCCTAATCTGATTTCTCTAAATTTGACATTTTCCTTTATCAATTTCATTTACCATTCACTTACCAATTCAAAAGTCCACTCCCTTTGTTACTTTATCATCATGATCAATCTGGTCCTACTGTAGTCCTTTTCTTTGGTAAAACAGGATCTGTATTCAGGCTCTTAGCATCTTCTGTGTCTCTGCCTTTCCAGCTGCACACGGCTTCTCCTCAGACATGCATCCCTGTACTTAGTCACACTCTTTGGCAACAGTGAAGGTGTGAGACTGGATTATTTTCTGCTCCAGGTGAAGGCAGAAGTTCATCTGAACTCTCACTGTTGGAGAGCCTTTGGATGAAGCATTCTGTTAAAACACACAGACTGTCTTTATGCAGACGGCTGTGTCTGCCCTCCAAACACTTTCATGTTTTGAAAAGCCATAGGAAGATAAAAGAACATCAAATCTATTTGGAAATTTGTCTGCTGGCAATAAGCTTCTTGCTTCTGACTCTGGAAAGAAGCTTTTGAGTCTCCACTTCTCTTCTCATCTCTCCATGACCACCTCTCTTCCCCACGCTGTGTGCCAGGCCCTCCCATACTCCTCATCCACCACATTGTGCCCTGCTGAAGTGGTGTAGAAGGTAAAGATCAGACTTTACTTTCAAGAGATGAAAGCCAGCACACTCCATGCATAATGCCTTGCTCTTCCACTGCATGCTTCATCTTGGGATCTCTAACCATTCCATAAATGCTTTACAAAACTTGCTATTGTCCTTGGTTCCCCAAGGGGAAGTTGAATGTAAGCCACTCTCTATATGTTAGTGCATCTCAGCTACTCTGATAGATTGTAGACTACTTAAAGAGTCCCTGTGCTTTTTGAAGCTGTTCCTGTTTCTGTAAAGGGCATGGATTGTTTAAAGGGCATTGTAGGTAAATACAAAAATGGAGTTTCTGTGCAAGAGCGGTCTCTCAGACTGCATTTTGGAAAATTAACTTTAGGATCAACTACATATGATAGATGACATATGACAGATAGAGTGATTACTTAAAAAAATCTATTTTAAAATAACACACCACAACAGAATTCACATTAAAGAGTCAGTAGGCCTAACTATATAATAATCTAAGCTCATAAAAAGTTAAATAGAAAGCTGTACTGGACACCTGAAAATGAACAACTTCAAGGATGTCATTCTTCTTGTGCAGTGTTTCAAGTATTGTCAAGTCGTCCAATGAGAATATCAAATTGTTCTGCTTTCTGAAGGTTTGTGAAATGCTACAGAATGAATCTGGGGGCAAGGACCAAACTCCAATGCAAAAAGATTTGTTAACCTTCTTATTGGTAAAGCTTTCCTCTTACTAATCTCTCTTTTTCTCTTTTGTGTTAATACAGGCTCAAGTTCCTCAAACAAATATTACTTTCAATGATTCTGTCTGTCATTAGTTAGAAGCTGATCCATCCACAGAACTTACTGTATACTTGTTGAGATCAAGGCACACAAACACAATTTCTAGTCAGTGAGCAAGCCCGTTTGCAGAAACACTTATCTGTCATGGCAAGTACCCATGATGACATCCGTTGACTACTCTGGGGCATGGCAGTGCATATATTATTGTATTTGTACTAAACAACAATGCTGTTTAGCAATTATCAATGACTCAGCCTTTCAAGGCTTAGGGAAAACATGTAATTTGATTGAATTCATATCTAAGTGAGAGAATCAAGATTACAATTCAAACCTGACTATATAAAAAACCTATATACTCTGTTCTCAGCAACTATTGCTTCTACTGGCTTTATCAAATTTATAGCTTTCCCCCCCTTTATGTGCACCATGGCTTTATACATGATTTAATTAAACTGAGCAGTTCAGTATAGTCAGTCACTCAGTCATGTATGACTCTTCATGACCATATGGACCACAGCACGCCAGGACTCCCTGTCCATCACCAACTCCCAAACTTTACTGAAATTCATGTCCATTGAGCCGGTGATGCCACCCAACCATTCCATCCTCCATTGTCCCATTCACTTCCTGCCTTCAATCCTTACCAGCATCAGGGTCTTTTCCAATGAGTCAGTTCTTCACACCAGTTGGCCAAAGTACTGGAATTTCAGCTTCAACATCAGTCCTTCCAATGAACACTCAGGACTGATCTCCAGGACGGACTGGTTGGATTACCTTGCAGTCCAAGGACTTTAAGAGTCTTCACCAACACCACAGTTCAAAAGCATCAATTCTTTGGCCCTCAGCTTTCTTTATAATCTAACTCTTACATCCAAACATGACTACTGGATAAAAACCTATATACTCTGTTCTCAGCAACTATTGCTTCTACTGGCTTTATCAAATTTATAGCTTTCCCCCCCTTTATGTGCACCATGGCTTTATACATGATTTAATTAAACTGAGCAGTTCAGTATAGTCAGTCACTCAGTCATGTATGACTCTTCATGACCATATGGACCACAGCACGCCAGGACTCCCTGTCCATCACCAACTCCCAAACTTTACTGAAATTCATGTCCATTGAGCCGGTGATGCCATCCAACCATTCCATCCTCCATTGTCCCATTCACTTCCTGCCTTCAATCCTTACCAGCATCAGGGTCTTTTCCAATGAGTCAGTTCTTCACACCAGTTGGCCAAAGTACTGGAATTTCAGCTTCAACATCAGTCCTTCCAATGAACACTCAGGACTGATCTCCAGGACGGACTGGTTGGATTACCTTGCAGTCCAAGGACTTTAAGAGTCTTCACCAACACCACAGTTCAAAAGCATCAATTCTTTGGCCCTCAGCTTTCTTTATAATCTAACTCTTACATCCAAACATGACTACTGGAAAAACCATAGCTTTGACTAGACATACTTTTGTTGGCAACTTAATGTCTGTGCTCTTTAATATGCTGTCTAGATTGGTCATAACTTTCCTTCCAAGGAGTAAGTGTCTTTTAAACAGCTGCAGTCACCATTTACTGTGATTTTTGGAGCCCCTCAAAATAAAGTCAGCCACTGTTTCCACTGTGTCCCCATCTATTTGCCAGGAAGTGATGGGGCCAGATGCCATGATCTTAGTTTTCTGAATGTTGAGATTTAAGCCAGCTTTTTCACCCTCCTCTTTCACTTTCATCAAGAAGCACTTTAGTTCTTCTCCACTTTTTGCCATAAGGATGGTGGCATCTGCATACCTGAGTCTCCAGGCACACTTCATTCCAGCTTATGCTTAATCCAGGCCAGCGTTTCTCATGATGTACTCTACATGTAAGTTAAATAAGCGGGGTGACAATATGCAGCTTAGATGTACTCTTTCTCCTATTTGGAACCAGTCTGTTGTTCCATGTCCAATTTTAACTGTTGCTTTCTGACCTGCATATAGGTTTCTCAAGAGGCAAGTCAGGTGGTCTGGTATACCCATCTCTTTCAGGATTTTCCACAGTTTATGATGATCCACACAGTCAAGGCTTTGGCATAATCAATGAAGCAGAAATAGATGTTTTTCTGGAACTCTCCTGCTTTTTCAGTGATCCAGTGGATGATGGCAATTTGGTCTCTGGTTCCTCTGCCTTTTCTAAAACCAGATTAAACATCTGGAATTTCACAGTTCATGTATTGCTGAAGCCTGGTTTGGAGAATTTTCAGCATTACTTTACTAGCATATAAGATGAGTGCAACTGTGCAGTAGTTTGAGCATTCTTTGGCATTGCCTATGTTTGGGATTGGAATGAAAACAGACTTTTTCCAGTCCTGTGGCCACTACTGAGTTTTCCAAATGTGCTGGCATATTGAGTGCAGCACTTACTACACAGCATTATCTTTCAAGATTTGAAACAGCTCAACTGGAATGCCGTCACCTCCACTAGCTTTGTTTGTAGTGATGCTTTCTAAGGCCCACTTGACTTCACATTCCAAGATGTCTGGCTCTAGGTGAGTGACCACACCATCATGATTATTTGGGTCATGAAGCTCTTTCTTGTACAGTTCTCCAGGGTATTCTTGCCACCTCTTCTTAATATGTTCTACTTCTGTTAGGTCCATACCATTTCTGTCCTTTATCAAGCCTATTTTTGCATAAAATATTCCCTTGGTATCTCTAATTTTCTTGAAGTGCTCTCTATTCTTTCCTATTCTACTGTTTTCCTCTATTGCTTTTCACTGATCAGTGAGGAAGGCTTTCTTTTCTCTCTTTGCTTTTCTTGGAACTCTGAATTCAAATGGGTATATCTTTCCTTTTTTTTTTTTTTTTGGCTTTTTACTTCTCTTCTTTTCACAGCTATTTGTAAGGCTTCCACAGACAGCTGTTTTGCTTTTTGAATTTCTTTTTCTTGGAGATGGTCTTGATCCCTGTCTCCTGTACATGTCAATGTCCATTCATAGCTTGTCAGGCTATGATGAACATAGTTCATCATAGTCTATCAGATCTAGTCCCTTAGATCTATTTCTCACTTCCACTGTATAATCATAAGAGATTTTATTTAGGTCATATCTGAATGGTCGAGTGATTTTCCCTGCTTTCTTCAATTTCAGTATGAATTTGGCAATAAGGAGTTCATAATCTGACCCACAGTCATCTCCTGGTCTTGTTTTTGCTGACTGTATAGAGCTTCTCCATCTTTATGAAACTTTTATTATTAAATGGTATCTTGGTCATTATAGAGCTAAAAGCCACTCTACCAACTCTCAATTGCCCATATGAGTTCTTTGAATTTTATCTTGTTTTAATGTTTACAAAACGATTTAAATGCAGACTTTTACCTTTCCTTTGACTAGTGTGACCTTTATTTGCTTTACTCTAAATTCAGAAAACTAAGATCATGGCATGTGGACCTATCACTTCATGGTAAATAGATGGAGAAACAGTGGAAACAGTGTCAGACTTTGTTTTTGGGCTCCCAAATCACTGCTGATGGTTATTGCAGCCATGAAATTAAAAGACACTCCTTGGAAGGAAAGTTATGACCAACTTAGATAGCATATTGAAAAGCAGAGACATTACTTTGTCAACAAAGGCCCATCTAGTCAACGTTATGGTTTTTCCACTGGTCATGTATGGATGTGAGAGTTGGACTGTGAAGAAAGCTGAGTGCTGAAAAACTGATGCTTTTGAACTGTGGCCTTGGAGAAGACTCTTGAGAGTCCCTTGGACTGCAAGAAGACCCAACCAGTCCATCCTAAAGGAGATCAGTCCTGGGTGTTCATTGGAAGGACTGATGCTAAACCTGAAACTGCAATACTTTGGCCACCTCATGTGAAGAGTTGACTCTTTGGAAAAGGCTCTGATGCTGCAGGGATTGTGGGCAGGAGGAGAAGGGGACAACAGAAGATGCAGTGGCTGGATGGCATCACCGACTTGATGGACGTGAGTTTGAGTGAACTCTATGAGTTGGTGATGGACAGGGAGGCCTGGCGTGCTGCAATTCATGGGGTCACAAAGAGTTGGACACGACTAAGCGACTGAACTGAACTGACTAAAATAGAAATTATGTTTGTTGTACTTATGAAGCTATAACCCACATAGCTCTGTTCAAAAGTATCAAAAGACAGCTAAAATAATACTTTCTAGAATTAAAATGCCTATTAAAACATCAGTGTATACCTTTCAATCTGACAAGGGTTAGAAAAATGAATAGAGCCCCTTGTTTGCAGTAATAAAGGCTATAAATATTGTGTTTTAGTTTCATAGAAACTGGAGATGGAGTATCCACCCTGGACCATCAAATTAAATACATGCATTTATTTTAAGATAGCTATGCCACTCCTGCATATATATCTCAAATGTACGCTTGTATATATGCCTCAAATAAACTTTTGTAAAAGTCCACAAATATATGTAAAAATGTTTATTGTAGCGTTATGTATGGTGACTGAGAACAGAGAGAAGCCTTCGTGGCCAACATCAGGAAAGTGGAGAGGTAAAACTTTAGAGCTTTATGTGCCATGACATTAGCATTACATCAAGAAAGCATTTCATTAGGTGTCCATGTTAAAACTCTCAGAGAAATTAAAATGGAAGTAGTCTTGCTCAGGTTTCAGAAGTAGGGGAACAGATGTCTGACTGTCTTCTGAATTTTTCTGGATCCTGCCTAGACGACATGCCTGCCTAGCACAAAGATTATTATTAGCAAGTCAGGTAGCATCTTAAAGAAGAGAGGGAGTGGGCTTAGAACTTCCTAAGCCCCTGGAGGCCTGGTCTGCTCCCTGGGGTCTGGAAAATCTGGTGACTCACAAAGTGAAACAAAAAGTATTGTATTAAAAGGAAAACAAGAACTGCATTTTTGCATGCAAACTGTTGATGATATCAGTTTGTGGCTGGGATTATAAATGGAAGCCCCTAGAGCTACAATATGAAGTCTCACCTGTGGAATAGATGTACTGCCCTGCACCTAGATTGCTTTCATTTAGGACTTCTCAGAGTGTTCAAGTCTGGATGTAGGTTTTTGGCCCAATTTGGTGATGTATGTGCTATTACCTTTCTCTGTTGTTTATATTTATTTTCTTTTAATGACTGTATATTGAAATTAAGTCAATCCTCTATTATATTAAAATTGTTTATTGTATATGCAATGAGTGATTTCTTAGGCTAATGGATCCTTATAAACTAAAACAGAAGTTAAACTTACAACAAAATAGGAACTCAGATGAACCTAAAATCTAAGTGATTAATAAAAAGTTCTACCAAAAATGTGCTATATAGCAATATGATATTTATACAAACTTAAAAAGTAAGCAAAGAGCATACATATTTTTGCAACAAAATAAAACAACAAAAATATATATTAAGCACATTGAAAAAGTAGCCTGTCATGGATAAGTGCAATTTTCATGCAGTATTTGTCTAAAAGGTAGAAAACGATGTTTAATTTTGTTATAGTCTGTGCAATCAAAGGCAATTTCAAAATTATATTCTCTGCTTATATTTCTTCATTGAAAAAATCTATAATTTCACAACAACTAAAAAACTGTGGGGTTTTTTTTGTAAGCTTTTAAAAACTCAGTTACTTTCTCTTTAATATAAAGCTGATGCAAGCTAAATGCCTTTTAAGGAGTACTTACAGGGGATATGTAATTTCATATGGGATACTTTCTTCAATGTTCCTATAAAACTCCCTTCCAGCCTGGGCTGCCGCACTCTTCACTGCCTTACATCCTTCCACATACCCCCTCTATTCTCCATTGGAAAATGTCTGAAATCAATTTGAAAAATAGAACCCCCTTAGGAGGATGGGGAAAGAGAATCAGCTACTGCACAAGGGCTAGATTCTCTTTGGCATGTCCTAGGAGGAAAGAGCTTTGAAGAGACTCACCGTGAACACTGTACAAGAACCATTTTCATCTGGGCAGCTCTGTGAAACCCCACAAACTCCTCTCACAGGCAATGAGATTCAGTCCTTGGAAAGACAGGACAAAACCAACAAGATCTGATTCACAAAATAAAGTTGGAAAGAATGTTAAAAACAAAACAAAACAAAACAAAACAGTGAAGTATTTCTGACCTAGCACTATCATTCAGTTCAATTCAGTTCAGTCGCTCAGTCGTGTCCAATTCTGTGCGACCCCATGAATCACAGCATGCCAGGCCTCCTTGTCCATCACTAGCTTCCAGAATTCACTCAAACTTACGTCTATTGAGTCGGTGATGCTATCTAGCCATCTTATCCTCTGTCATCCCCTTTTCCTCCTGCTATACGGTAGGCAGTTCAGTTCAGTTCAGTTCAGTCGCTTAGTAGTGTTCGACTCTTTGCGACCCCATGAATCGCAGCATGCCAGGTCTCCCTGACCATCACAAACTCCCGGAGTTCACTAAGCCTCGTGTCCACTGAATCAGTGATGCCATCCAGCCAAATCATCCTCGGTCGTCCCATTCTTCTCCTGCCCCCAATCCTTCCCAGCATCAGAGTCTTTTCCAATGAATCAACTCTTCACATGAGGTGCCCAAAGTACTGGAATTTCAGCTTTAGCATCATTCTTTCCAAAGAAATCCCAGGGTTGATCTCCTTCAGAATGGACTGGTTGGATCCCCTTGCAGTCCAAGGGCCTCTCAAGAGTCTTCTCCAACATCACAGTTTAAAAGCATCTATTCTTCTATGCTCAGCTTTCTCCACAGTCCAACTCTTACATCCATACATGACCACTGGAAAAACCATAGCCTTAATTAAACGGATTTTTGTTGGCAAAGTAATGTCTCTGCTTTTCAATATGCTATCTAGGTTGGTCATATCTTTCCTTACAAGGAGTAAGCATCTTTTAATTTCATGGCTGCAGTCACCATCTGCAGTGATTTTGAAGCCCCCCCCAAAAAGTCTGACACTGTTTCCACTGTTTCCCTATCATTTTCCCACGAAGCGATTGGACCAGATGCCATGATCTTTGCTTTCTGAATGTTGAGCTTTAAACCAACATTTTCACTCTCCTTTTTCATTTTCATCAAGAGGCTTTTTGGTTCCTCTTCACTTTTTAACATAAGGGTGGTGTCATCTGCATATGTGAGGTTATTGATATTTCTCTCAGTAATCTTGATTCCCACTTGTGCTTCTTCCAGCCCAGAGTTTATCATTACAGGTAGTTTTGTTTTGTTTTGTTTTTTTTTAAGATTGTTCTGGCCTGGATATTATAATCCAAGTGATGGTATATCCTTGTGGGAAAAACTTTTTTTTTTTTAACAAAATCTAATCCCCTAGATACAAGAATTATCAGAGCCTGTGCATTCAAAATGGAAGACCATTGAAGATAGAGACAAATATAATAGTCCTAGGAAAGGAGAAGCAACAATTATAAAAAATGCCCTAGTGTATAGTTTATATGAAACAGTCAAGTAAAGCTGGTTTACATAAAAGTACCTTTGAATTCAATCATTTTTTGCTCTGATAAAGTCAATCAGAAATAAAAAAAAAATTGGAACCCATCATAGGAATGTGGTAACCAAACAGGTGTTGACTGGAAGCCTAGGTCTGTGTGGGCACTGTGTATGTCATCTCTCTCTTTCTCATTCCTTTCACTGTTCATCAGTAGAGCACTTAGCACTGAGCATGATAACTTATGCATATAGTTGAAAATAGCTACCAGAAATCTACTAGAGCTCATCAGCGAACTTGGTAATGTTGCAGGTTAGAAAATCAGTGCATAGAAATCTATTACATTGCTACGTAATAGCAACCAAAGATAGAAAGAGAAATTCTAGAAATAATCCCATTTACCATCACATCAAAAAGAAAAAAATACCTAGTGATAAAATCTACCCAAGGAGACAAAAGACCTATACTTCAAATAGTATAAGATACTGATGAAAAAAACTGAAGATGACACAGAAAGATGGAAAGTTATAACATGTTCTTAGATTCAAAAAATCATTATTGTCAAAATGACTATACTACCCAAACAACTTACAGATTCAATATAATTCCTGTCAAATAACCAATGGCATTTTTCACAGAACTAGAACAAAGATAAAGTTAAAATTTGTGTGGAGACATAGAAGACCTTGAATAGCCAAAGCAATCTTGAGAAAGAAAAGTGGAGCTAGAAAAATCAGACTTCCTGACTTCAGATTACATAAAACTATAGTAATCAAAACAGTGTGGTACTGGCAGACAAATAAAAACATGATCAATGGAACAAGACAAAAAGCCTGGAAACAAGCATACACACTTAAGGTCAATTAACTTATAGCAGAGGAGGCAAGATTATACAGTGAAATAAAGACAGTCTCTACAATAAATTACTTTGTGGGAAATAGATGGGGAAGCAGTGGAAACAGTGTCAGACTTTATTTTGGGGGGCTCCAAAGTCACTGCAGATGATGATTGCAGCCATGAAATTAAAAGACGCTTACTCCTTGGAAGGAAAGTTATGATCAACCTAGATAGCATATTGAAAAGCAGAGACATTACTTTGCCAACAAAGGTCTGTCTAGTCAAGGCTATGGTTTGTATTCATGTATGGATGTGAGAGTTGGACTGTGAAGAATGCTGAGTGCCAAAGAATTGATGCTTTTGAACTGTGGTGTTAGAGAAGACTCTTGAGAGTTCCTTGGACTGCAAGGAGATCCAACCAGTCCATTCTGAAGGGGATCAGCCCTGGATGTTCTTTGGAAGAAATGATGCTAAAGCTGAAACTCCAGTACTTTGGGCACCTCATGCAAATAGTTGATTCATTGGAAAAGACTCTGATGCTGGGAGGGATTGTGGGCAGGAGGAGAAGGGGACGACAGAGGATGAGATGGCTGGATGGCATAACCGGCTCGATGGATGTGAGTTTGAGTAAACTCTGGGAGTTGGTGATGGACAGGGAGGCCTGGCATGCTGAGATTCATGGGGTTGCAAAGAGTTGGACACAACTGAGTAACTGAATTGAACTGAACTGAACTGCAGTAAATGGTGCTGGGAAAACTCGAGAGCTATATGTAAAAAAATGAACTAAAAACTTTCTTTGACACCATACACAAAAATAAACTCTAAATGGGTTAGACTTAAATGTGAAACTAAACACTATAAAACTCTTTGAGGAAAACATGGGTAGAGCACTCTCTGACATAAATCCCAGCAATATCTTTTTTGACACATCTTCTAGAGTAATGGAAATAAGTGCAAAAATAAACAAATGGGAACTAATTAAATTTAAAAGCTACTACACAGCAAAGGAAACTAAAAACAAAAAGACTACACAAGGATTGGGATAAAACATTAGCAAATGGTGTGACTGACAAGGGATTAGTCTCCAAAATTTACAAACAGCTTATGCCGCTCATTATAAAACACAAACAAACAAACAGTTCAATAAAGAAATAGGTAGAATACCTAAATGGTTGTGGTTGTTCAGTCACTAAATTGTGTCTGACTCTTTGCAATCCCGTAGACTGCCACATGCCAGGCCTCTGTCCTTCACCATCTCTCAGGGTCTGCCCAAGTTCAAGTCCATTGAGTTGGTGATGCCATCTAACCATCTCATCCTCTACCATGCTCTTCTTTTACCTTCAATTTTTCATCTAAATAGACATTTCTTTAAAGAAGACATACAGATGTCCAGGAGGCACATGAAAAGATTTTTGATATCACCATTTCATTGAGAAATGCAAATCAAAACTACAATGTTGTATCACTGCACACCCATTCAAAATGACTATCATAAAAAATTCACAAACAATAATTTCATTGTAGCACTGTTTACAACAACCAAGACATAGAAGCAACTTAAATGTCCATTGACAGATAAATGGATAAAGAAGATGTGGTACATGTACACATGTCATAAAAATAACAAAATAATGTCATTTACAACAACATGGATGAACCTAGAGCTAGTCATACTGAGTGAAGTAAGTCAGTCAGAGGAAGAAATAGCATATGACATTGCTTGCATATGGAATCTAAAGAAAATGATACAAATGTACTTATTTACACGACAGAAAGTGACTCATAGGCTTAGCAAAGAAACATATGGTTGCCAGGGAGGAAGAATAAAGGGGGGGGGGATAGTTAGGGAGTTTGGGATTGACATGTACATACTGTTAAATTTAAAATGGATAACAAAAAAACAGGACCTACTATTTAGCACAGAAAATTGCTCAATATTTTTTTTTCTGCTCAACATTATGTAACAAATGGGAAAAGAAGGTGAAAAAGAATAGCTACAGCATATGTAAAATATATATAGATATATGTCTATATCTATCTATCTGTCTGTATGTATGTATATGACTGCTTTAAGTGAAAGAGTGAAAATGTTAGTCACTCAGTCATGTCTGACTCTTTGTGACCCAGGATGGACTGCAACATGCCAGCCTTCCCTGTCCTTCACCTTCTCCCGGAGTTTACTCAAACTCATGTCCATTGAATCAGTGATGCCATCCAAGCATCTCATCCTCTGTCATTTCTTCTCCTGCTGCCTTCAATCTTTCCCAGAATCAGAGTCTTTTCCAGTGAGTCAGCTCTTCACATCAGATGGTTAAAGTATTGGAGCTTCAGCTTCAGCATCAGTCCTTCCAATGAATATTCAGGAATAATTTCCTTTACAATTGACTGATTTGATCTCCTTACAATACAAAGGACTCTCAAGAGTCTTTTCCAACACTACAGTTCAAAACCATCAGTTCTTCCATGCTCAGCTTTCCTTATGGTCCTACTTTCACATCCATTCATGACTACTGGAAAAGCCGTAGCTTTGACTATATGGTCAAAGAATACTGGAGTGTGTTGTTATTTCCTTCTCCAGAGGTTCTTCCCAACCCAGGGATTGAATCCAGTTCTCCTGCATTGCAGGTAAACTAGACTGTCTGAGCCACCAGGGAAGCCCTGCCTGCTTTAGGTAAAGATCTAAAAATAAGAGTTAAGAGAGAGGTCAGATTGTTAGGATGAAGCTACTCCATAATGATATGATTTTGTTTAAAATTCCTGTTTATGAAAAGCAGATATTTTCTTCAAAAAAGGTTTTAATATCTTATTAGTTCAAGTGCATTTTAAAATTAAAAATTTTAATTAAATTCATGTTAATGATAGAGATGTAACAAAATAAAATCTATTGGAAGATGTATGTAGATTATATGCATCCTATGAAAACCAGCATACATGTATACTGTGGGCTTAATGCGAATTTGAAATGAATCAAACCTAATAAGGTCCAAAGATTGTTTTTTTATATTGTTCTGTATTCCATGTCAAGAAAATCTCGTCTGTCATAGATGAAAATAATATTGAAAGTACTCATCTTAAAAAGGTAAAAAAGAAAATATAGATGTTCTAAAAATACTCTACTTATTATAATATTTTCTTTCTAACATTTTCTGTAATTCACTTTCCTTTGATTAGCTGTTTGAGTCATCTTGGCATAGAACGGATTTGGCTTTACAAACTTCTCTCCTGAGCAACTTGAGACCGCCACCACTTGCTCATAAGTTGGGACACTGGCTTCTCAGGATGCAGGTGGTGCTTTCTGGTATAGTAGACAACCAAGCTGAAGCAACATTTAAAATTAAAAATAAATACCTGACCTTCATCTAGTGAACAATGGGGAGTTAGTGAAGGGTTTTTAATTGAGAACTCACGTGGGGAAAAACAACAGCAAGAAAACAACAATTGTAGTTGTGTATCCTATCAAACCTCTGCAACTAGGAGAAAATCTTGAACTTAAAAGGTAGCTCTGTGTGTTTCTAGCTGTACAGAATCTGACAAATTGTATTAATGTTTTGAGCCTCAACTTTCTTATTTTAAAAAGAACCTCTTATCTGTCAGAATGACCATCATTAAAATGTCTACAAATAATAAATGTTGGAGAGGATATGGAAAACTAGTAACCCTCCTACACTGTTGGTAGGAATAAAAATTGGTGCAGCCACAATGGAGAACAGTATGGAGGTTCCCTTGAAAATTAAAAATAGAACTATTATATGAACAAGCAATCCCATTCCTGGGCATATATCTGGAGAAAATCATAATTTTAAAAAGATAAATAAACCCCAATATTTGTTGCTGCATTTTAAAAAATAGCCAAGACTTGAAAGCCACATAAATGTTCACTGACAGATGAATAGATAAAGATGTGGTGTACACAGACACACACACACACACGCACACACATATGTATAACAGAATATTCAGTTCAGTTCAGTTCAGTCGTTCAGTTGTGTCCGAATCTTTGTGACCCATGAATTGCAGCACACCAGGCCTCCTTGTCCAGCACCAACTCCCGGAGTTCACTCATAATCAGTGATGCCATCCAGCCACCTCATTCTCTGTCGTCCCCTTCTCCTGCTGTCCCCAATGCCTCCCAGCATCAAAGTCTTTTCCAATGAGTCAGCTCTTCGCATGAGGTGGCCGAAGTACTGAAGTTTCAGCTTTAGCATCATTCCTTCCAAAGAAATCCCAGAGTTGATCTTCAGAATGGACTGGTTGAATCTCCTTGCAGTCCAAGGGACTCTCAAGAGTCTTCTCCAACACCACAGTTCAAAAGCATCAATTCTTCGGTGCTTAGCCTTCTTCGCAGAATATTACTCAGTCATAAAAAAGAATGATCTTAGATATTATCATAATAAGTAAGCCAGAAAAAAAAAATGTTATAAAATATCAGTTACATGTGGAATCTAAAAGAAAGTGAAACAAATATATTTATGTACAAAAGAGAAATAAACTCAGATATAGAAAATAAATTTATGGTTACCAAACAGGAAAGGTTGGGGAGGGATAGATTAGGAGTTTGGCATTAGCATATGCACACTACTATATATAAAACATATAACCAATAAGGACCTACTGTATTGCACAGAGATCTATGCTCAATATTTTATAATAAACTGTAAGGGAAAATAATCTGAAAATAATGTATATATGTATATACACACACCCACCGACCCACACACACACACACACATATATATATATATTAAACAGTTTGCTCTACACCTGAAACTAACACAATATTGTAAATCACTTATACTTCAATAAAAAATAAATTAAAAATAAAATAGATATACTAATATTTCAAGGTTGTTGTAAGGATTGAATATATTAGTGTCTGTAAACCATTTAGGGGTTCCCAGGTGGCTTAATGGTAAAGAATCCACCTGGCACTGCAGGAGATGCAGGACACATGGATTCAATCACTGAGTCAGAAGACCCCCTGAAGAAGGGAATGGCAACCTACTCCAGTACTCTTGCCTGGAAAATTCCATTGACAGATGAGCCCGGTGGGCTATATAGTCCATAGGGTTTCAAGAGTTGGACATGACTGAGCACGTGTGCATGCATTAAAGAATTTAATACATTGCCTCAAACAAAGGTATTTAAAAATCTTAAGATATGGAACAGAAACATTGTTATTCAAAGTATAAGCAGATTTAAAGAGGGACAAGCTAATGCATGGTCCAGTTCCTGCTCTCATTGTTATCCAAATCACTTTAAGGCTTTGGGCTTGAAATTGAGATTTGTCTAGTTGAATCTGTTTCATATACATAGCTTATTTGGATCAGATAAGTAAACCAGATTGATGACTGTTTTATGTCATCAACAACTGTGCAATCACATTCATGTCTGGTTTCATGAAAAGAATGACTGTGCTTTTGAGTGCTGGGACTTTAGGGACAGAATGTGAGATCATAGTTAGCCAGGATATAACTGGGAATGTCAGCCAAATAATCTGAAAGCAAATGTTCCTACCTAAGAAATAGCAGCATGTGCCAGTAACAGTACATCTGCTAATGAAATGAGGATTCAAATATATAAGAAAAGGTTAAAATCTATAAGGATTTGGAATGTCAAATTATGCATCCCTGAAAGGTGCAAAACTTTCAAAACAGATATTTTTTTCTGCACGCTTGCAACAGTAGCTGCCACTCATGGAGCCTTGACTACATTTCAAGCTCTTTGTAAACATTGTTTCATGTCATCCTCACAATGCCCTTATGTGACAGGTATAATCTGAAAGCAAATGTTCCTACCTAAGAAATAGCAGCATGTGCCAGTAACAGTACATCTGCTAATGAAATGAGGATTCAAATATATAAGAAAAGGTTAAAATCTATAAGGATTTGGAATGTCAAATTATGCATCCCTGAAAGGTGCAAAACTTTCAAAACAGATATTTTTTTCTGCACGCTTGCAACAGTAGCTGCCACTCATGGAGCCTTGACTACATTTCAAGCTCTTTGTAAACATTGTTTCATGTCATCCTCACAATGCCCCTATGTGACAGGCTTATCCCCCTTATTGCCACATAAAAAACTGCTGCACAAAAAGTGGTTTTCCTGCCCAAGGTCACAAAACTGTTAACTGATGCAACTGAATTTGAATTTTGTTCTCCCTACTGAAGCACATTTTGTTCTACCAAATGGTGTTGTCATGTCATTTGGTGTCATTATTTTTGAGTCTACAAAACACTATGAAGCATAGCAAAGTGTTAAACTGGAATGACTAAAGAAAAAGAAATGAAACCAGCAAATTGTTTTAATAATGATTTTTAATAGTATTACTACCCAAAAGAACTTCATCTGGGAGCTTTATTATTTGCTTCACTAATTCTGATCCTATCATTCTGATTACCTATGAACTTTCAGTCAACACCCAAGAATTCCCCAAACTTCTATATACATGATATTTAATAGAATCAAACATATGTTTATGCTTTTTCTTTGATAACCTAGACATAGATTTACAAAAGTTGAAAGAAATATTAAAGCTATTATACACCACCACAATAAAAAGACTACCCTAATACTTAGTATTTGTAATAGAGAAGAACAAATCTGACTTCATGTTAGATATGTTTCTTTTACTTAATCTTTATATTTCATTGCCTTTGCTTTGATTTAAAATGTTGCCTATAGCCTGAAATATACAGGATAATCCATCCTCAAGGCTCTGACTTTAAGAGTAGAACACTTTTCCATTCATGTAGAGATAAAACATTGCAAAACAGAGAATAATATTCATCTTGTTGGAGTTTTACAGGAACATTGTGACCTAACCTAAGTGGACAGCTGCAAGAACAAAGGATTGCTACATGAAGAAGTAGTCAGACATGACTGAGACTGAGCGCCTGAACTGAACTGAACTGAACCATGGCCCTCCATTACCTTGCCTTTAAAGAAGCTTTCTGAATTGTTACTTATATGTGGAATCTTAAAGAAAAAAAGATACAAATGAATTTACCTATAAAACAAATAATCACAGGTGTAGAAAAACACATTGTTATCTAGGGGGAAAAGGTAGGTGAGGAAAAATCTGAAGGTTGAGACTTACATATACACACTAGTACATAAAATAGATAACTAATAAGAATTCCAGTATAGCACAGGGAACTATGCTCAATACTTTGTAATGGACTATATGGGAAAGGAATCTAAAAAAGACTGGATATGTGTATCTGTATAACTGATTCACTTGGCTATACAGCAGAAGCTAACATAACACTGTGAATCAGTTATAAGCAAGTAGTGTTACCAGCTCAGTCATGTCTGACTGTGTGATCCTTTCGACTGTAGCTCACTGCATTTCTCTGTCCATAGAATTCAAATATACCCCAATAAAAATTCAGTTCAGTTCAGTTCAGTTGCTCAGTCATGTTTGACTTTGTGGCCCCATGAATCGCAGCACGCCAGGCCTCCTTGTCCATCACCAACTCCAGGAGTTCACTCAAACTCACATCCATAGCGTCGGTGATGCCATCCTGCCATCTCATCCTCCATCGTCCCCTTCTCCTCCTGCTCCCAGTGGCTCCCTCCAAGCATCAAAGTCTTTTCCAGTGAGTCAACTCCTCACATGAGGTGGCCAAAGTACTGGAGTTTCAGCTTTAGCATCATTCCTTCCAAAGAAATCCCAGGGCTGGTCTCCTTCAGAATGGACTGGTTGGATCTCCTTGCAGTCCAAGGGACTCTCAGGAGTCTTCTCCAACACCACAATTCAAAAGCATCAATTCTTCGGCGCTCAGCTTTCTTCACAGTCCAACTCTCACATCCATACATGACCGCAGGAAAAACCATAGCCTTGACTAGACGGACCTTAGTCGGCAAAGTAATGTCCCTGCTTTTGAATATGCTGTCTAGGTTGGTCATAACTTTCTTTCCAAGGAGTAAGCATTTTTTAATTTCATGGCTGCAGTCACCATTGGCAGTGATTTTCTGGTCACAATACAATAAAATTAGAAACTAATAAAATCTGCCCTCAAATATTTAGAAACTTAAGGTCACTGTAAATATTTAAAGAGAAAAATGAAAACAAGTCTTTTAATAATTTCAGTTAACAGCTAAATGTTCTCTAAGAACTATTTAAGCACATGTCAAGCAAATAAGCATCATGTGTATGTGCTTTATTATCAAGCTGTATGAATGCTTTTTTTCAGGACTGAAAAACATTTATTGAATCAAAATCAAATACTTTATTTTTACTCTGCAAGCCAACACTGAACTTACTTTATTCAAGAATGAACACAATATATAAAATAAACATGCTCATGTAAAAATACATCAGTTTTATCTCCTGGGTGCTGAGGAGAAGTCATTTTGAACAAAATCAAGCCAAACTCCCTCTCTGTAATAGAACTGCCATAATTTAATAACAAAAGGGAAAGTTAATATATACTCACAAAGTATCTTTAAAGGCCCACTGATAGTGCGACCTCAGAAATGCTGAACCTAATCACCACAGTTCACATTTCCACTGCATGCTCACAGGTACCATTTCATGCCTTCATCACAGAAAAAGTACCTCTTTTACTGAATGCATGTCTTTAGTTACCAGTTGTTAGAATGTATTTCAATAAACTAGTAAGAGGCGATTCTACTTAGCTTCATTTTTCAAGTGAGACACATTGTTATGGGGAGCAAATGACCTCCCAAAATTTACAAATCCTCTTATCAATGTTGGAAAGCTGACTACCTAAAAAAAATTGAGTCCAATGTTAGTATTTTAAAATTGGTAGTTTTCTTATTCTTGACTCATTATTGACACCTTCCTTGGCATGCATTCCTGTGCAGTGTGGGTACCTGTGCCTTCAAGTCAGGGTTGCTGCAGAACAGTTGGGGGCTGAAGTGTGCAGCCTTTGGCTTACCATGGAGACACACTTCAGTGCCACTGGGGTATGTGATCCTTGGAGAATCAGAAAAGCAAGCAACTGAGAAAAAAAATAATAATAAAATATAAACATGAATTAGGGAAAAGGGACCATGGCTCTTTGTACTGTTCTAGGAATTATACAATTATAAACTCTGTACTAATCTTTAAAGTCAAAATAGAAGTAGACTAAAATTCATCAGGACTGACACTACCAAAAAAAAAAAAAATCCATCTTTTGAAAGCTTGCATGCTACAGAGTGCCTGGCTGGACCCTGACTCTGCTAAACAGAATGGCACAGGTACTCAAGCAAAATCCAGAATGCAGTATCAACATAGTTCATTAATGACTTCAGATGAATTCAAGTTTAGAAGTTATTAAACTGTAAAATGCATATTTTGATTGCTAAGCGTAAATGTTTTTTACTTGACAGATTCTCTGGGATTGACATCTATGAAGATTCTAAATTGCAGAAATGCAAGGACTGAAAAATCTAGAGCCAGCTATACTGGGTAAATTAAAAGAACTGGGGGAAGAAAGGCTGCCGCATTTTGCCTGTATAACCCAATATTTATTCAGTTACCTGTTTCATAAGAATTTTAAAAGGTGAAGAGAAAATGATCCCCTTTTATTAATGCAGTTACCTAAATCTTTACAGTTTTCTACGTTAGTTTTCAATTAAGTCCATTTCCTGCATGAAATGTACTCCTATCAAATGTAACTGGACATAGGATTTAAAATTTTTAATGAAAACAAAACAAAACAAAACAAAAACAAACCACTACCTGGCTTAGCACTACACATTTATGGGGAAGGAGAAGCATTTATAGAAATACAATTTGTGAAGAACAGATATATTTTGGAACTTGAGCCAAAGGTTTCACACCAATATCTTAAGTCATCATGCAATTTTTTGTCATAGGCAATAACACAGTCAGATCAATCGTTTCTCCTGGCAACTTCCACTATCCCAAAATATGAATATGGAAAGACCAGTGACTACAGAGTCCACAGTTAGAATGGTAGGCTAGAAGCTCAACAATTGCTAGTGAAAGCAACTGGATATAGAAATATTAAGCATATACATGTAAAAACAGAAGGAACACACAAAGAAATGAACAGCTACTAAGGACATGATGCTCAGAGTCAGACCAGATGAGAGTGTTACCACAGACTCAGATACATAACCATACATGTTTACAACACCAGGCTCTTTTTCTCAAATAAATATATTGAATACAACAAATGAATGCCTTATGAATGTAAGCTTTTTAAAAATTATAATTCTAATAAAATAAAAGTTATACTTCTAAAATAAGCTGCAAGTTGCCATTTTTTATGAAATTGATGTGACTTAGTGCCACAACTAAACTTTTTCTGATGATAATTTATGATTCTGATGATAGCAACAGAAAGGGCAGTAAAGAAGTGTTCATCTCTGGCATCCTATGGGTTCCCACACAGGCAACTTCATAGAGACTACTCTGCTGAAGTTTCAAATGAATAGAAATGATAATTGCACTTTTGAGTCTCATACTTTCCAAAATATATATATGTGTGTGCGCTAATTTTCTTCAGTCATATCTGACTCTTTGTGACACTGTAGACTGTAGCCAGGCTCCTCTGTCCATGGGATTCTCTAGACAATACTGGAGTGGGCTGCCATGCCTTCCTTCAGGGGATCTCCCTGACCCAGGAATTACCTGTGTCTTTTATGTCTCCTGCATTGCAGGTGGGTTCTTTACCACTAGTGCCACCTGCAAAGCCCCAAAACACACATAAATGGTGACAAAGTACCAACAGAAGGTCTTTGCTCACCAATAAGATCATATGGCAGAGGGGTTGGCAGTGGAAAGAGAAACATGAGGGGGAAAGTAGAGAACAATGCTAACATTCACAAAAAAAGATCTTGGTAAAGTCAGATCTACATTCATAAAAATGAATAATTAAGCCACAATCCAAAGAACTCTATCCATGAGTCCAAATGCACATGTACCAGCAGAAGGAAATTCAGGATTGCTCTAACCAGTTTCTTCAGAGCAGAACAGGAACATGTCACTGGGCAATCACAGCGGGGTGAACGAGACACCCATCACACTTCAGAGGAGAGGTCCAGGGCTACCCTGTCTTCATGTCCATGAGCATCTGCACTGCGACAGCCGTGGCGCCCCCGTAGCCTCCCTTGGACTACATCTGGTTCTGAATGGAGCTCAAGGCCTTCAACCCATTAACAGGTCTCCTGACGCCCTTTGAACTGTGTGCACAAAGTTTGTGGTCTCCCCAATCACACCTCAGTCAATCCGCTGGCCCCTTTTAGATTGAAACAATACAGCTGTTGAAACACAACCACAATTCACTCTTGATTATAGTCCAAGTTATAAATGAGCACCAAAGAAGTTTCCAAATCTCAACCTTGGAAGCCTCACAAAGCATGCTTCTCAATATGATGCATGTCCAATGTTGCCAAGATAATTTTATTATTTCTCTGTGTTTTTGTTTCTGGAAGTCAAGCAGTTTTTGTAGTCAATCTAATAAAGAAAAGGTCAGATTATTTCCTTTCTTTGCTTTTGGTTCTACAGAGACTTGTTTCTGAACTACCAGGAAAGGTATAAAAATTTGCTGTCTTGACTCATGGTCTTCTCAGGTGGTCACTCACTTCTTGTCAACAGAGCTGTCTCTGGGTTGAGAACATCCCATATTATGCATACAGATGACTGCAGAATCACTGTCAGTAGAAGTTGTTCTTTGGATATTTCTTCTTATTTAGGTTTGAAGGTTTACTTAAAAATACACACACACACAACTGGTCCTGTCATAGTCTTTGTCTCTCCCACTTGCTCTGACAGCAGCCTCTCTCAGTGCTGGCTCCATGGCTCCTGTCCTGCAAGGCTTACCTGAATATTTTCTAGATATCAGTTATGAGGAAAGCTAAAAAGTGGTATTTAATTTGACAACCAAATCAAGCTCTCTAATCTCATGGGAAAAATAATTCAAGAGCAGTGGTTTTCAAACAGTAGAATGTATTAATATCACTGGGAGGATTTAGCAAAACATAGATGGTTAGACCCCCACCCTGCTGCTACTACTACTGCTAAGTCGCTTCAATCGTGTCCTACTCTGTGCGACCCCATAGACGGCAGCCCACTGGGCTCCCCCATCCCTGGGATTCTCCAGGCAAGAATACTGGAGTGGGTTGCCATTTCCTTCTCCAATGCATGAAAGTTAAAAGTGAAAGTGAAGTCGCTCAGTTGTGTCCGACTCTCAGCGACCCCATGGACTGCAGCCCATCAGGCTCCTCCGTCCATTGGATTTTCCAGACAAGAGTGGGTTTCTAATTCATTAGCTTTTGGATAGAGACCAAAAATGTGCACGTGTCACAAGTTCACACAGATGCCCTTGATGATGCTCATCTAGGTATCCCAATTTGAGAAATGATTGGAGTAGAATTGTGAATTAGATGTAATAAATGAGGCAACAAATACAAATTACTGTCTCCCCAAATGAGAGATAACTTGAGTTAATAGCATTAAAAAAACCCAGAATTTTTAATGGGGGATGATTAAGCACATGTGTAAGTTTAAAAAAGAAGAAGAAGAAGATGGTAGTGTAACAGGGAACAAATCTGACTCTATATTGGATCTGTTTCTTGATATCTAACCACTGTGCTCTGTTGCTTGTGGTTAGTTATGCTGACTCCCCACCTTTTGTAAAAGAATGTTGCCTATAGCCTGAAATTAACAGGACAGCTCATTCTCAAGGCTCTGCCTTCCAGGCTTGACCTTTAAAGTTATAACACATTTTCATTCATACAAAGATAAAAAGTTGCAAAATGGAATTGCATTTGTCTTGTTGGAGGTTTACAGAAACACTGTAACCTGACCTATATGGACAAATGCAAAACTAAAGGATTTGGGCACATCTGTTTGCAGCAACCAGCCACATTCCCTCTTCTTTTAGTATAAAGAAAGCCTGAATTTTAACTTGTAGAAGACGGTTCTTTGGAACACTCATCTACTATCTTTTTGGTTTGCTGTCTTCCTGAACAAAGTCACTATTCCTTGATCCAAGACCTCATCTTTTAATCTATTGACCTGTTGTATGGTGAGCAAGATAAGCTTGGTCTTATCCTGTAGGAAGATGTTGTGTTGGAGGCTAAGACAGGGAGTGATATTTTCAGCAAGGTTAATTAAGCATAACCAAGTATAAAAAAGAACAGTGAGGGATTCAAAATATGTTTTTTAATATGTTTTATAATTTGACAATAATATTGAGGACTTGCTTTAAATGTTTTATAATTCAAAAAAAAATAATATTGAGAACCTAGTGCTATGAGAAACATACAAATGGCCAAAGGCATCTGTTTTCATCAATGGGATCACACATGAGTGGAGCCAGTAGCCAATTACAATGGAGTTTCATAAAGGAAGAGGTCAGCCTGTTGTCTCCAATTGCACAGAAAAGGAGATCCAAGTTAGCTTAGAGAGCTCAGAGAACACTTCTCAGAAGTAATTACACCTAGTTTGAGTCTTAAAGTCTCATTCTGAAAAGAAAAGGAGGACTTCTGATACGGAAGGGAATTTGCCTCAGATTATAAATCCTTGCAGTGGTAAAGCCAGAAAGATGCTTATTAAATTTAAATTAAAAATGGGAGCAAGCATAAAGGAAAAACAGAGGAGAGGAGAGAAAAAGGGACTGAAAGAAAGATAAAACAGATAAGGAAAATCATTTTTAAGCAGAAAATTACATAGAAGATGTGAGCACTCTTGGGAAGGCATCAGTAAAGTGTCATCTCACCAGAGGGAGAGGATCTCAGTATTAGGGAGAGTGAATCAACCCTGCCAGAGGTGTTGAGACGCCCCTGGATAAAAACGAAATGTATGCTGAGGCTCAGTAGGGCCCAGTTCCCATTAGTGCAGTTTTATGGTGTTACCAGTTGCGGATGACATTTTCTAGTAAAATGCAATAGCTTGGGGTTCTCTGTGAACTTCTTATGGCAATCAACCTTGCTTAGGGGTTGCCAAAGGGAAGACATGATATTGGATGCTTTTATGAGGTCAGTGGGCAGCGTATGATGCTTTTCACTAAAACTGTGTCAAAATTGAAACAATTATCTAGTTTGTCAATAGATTTGCAATAGATTTGACTGCACTGGGAATCTAAGTGTCTATAACACTGTTGAGAAACCACAGGATTTTGGCTGCCAGATGCAACATCTGGGGATAAAAGTAGGTGCTTTCCAAACATTTGGAGATAAAGAAAACATTGTCACCATTTTTCAAAAGAAATTCTTAATATCTGGAAAGAATCACAGCATTTCCTGAAAGGACAGAAACAGCTACTTGGCTGTAGCTTAAAGAATGACCTTATCATAACTAAAGAAATTTTATCATGTCAGGTTAGGACACATTAAGAACAAAAAGTGAAGAGACAAGAGCCACACTTGGTCCTATTCTGTGCAATAGAGATGCTCAGTATGACAGACACATGCATTCAAGTGAACAAATAGATGCCTTTAGGGAGCTGATACGTCGCCTGGGACAAAAGCTGGTGTGGTACTCTCCTCATGACTAAACATTGCTTTCTTAGAAAATACTGTCTCAGAGATAGAGTACTCTGGAAGCTCATCACAGATTTGCAATGTAAATTATATCTTTCTTTTGCTTGCGTTAATTACTTTCAAAGGTGCACTAGGCAATTCAGAACAGCAGTCTTTGCCCACTATCAGACCTGCGGGTTTATTCACCTTTCCTCACTCCAGCAAACAGTGCAGAAAGGACAACCTCTCTTGACTACATCCATTGTAGTAATCAAGTTGGCCTTCTGCCCTGTATCAGTTGCCCAGGTTGACTTGTAAGCTCCTTTCATCTATCCCAAGCCTGCATAACAAAAGCATAGTTTCCTACTGTGCTATCCCTTTCCTCTCCTTTCTGTTAATCTCTAGTATGCTCAGTGACAGCCTGAGAATTAGATCCTGACTTAGTTTCAGTGATGTGGAGGCACGGTGCTGACTTTGACGCAAGTCTAACTCTGATCCTCTATTAAATATCCAATACACTCTTGCTCACTCACACTTAAATTAGCAAGAAGATAACCAATTCAGTTGGTCTCTTTTTTAGCAAAGCAACTGAACCCTGAGGAGGATAGAAAATTGCACTAGATAATATAGGACAATAAAACTTGTAAGAATGTTTCTGTTTTGAGTATCAAAATTGAATTTGCTGCAGGAATTATGATGTGTATGAGGCCAACTGCATTTAAGGAAGGAAAAAATATACTACTCAAAGACATTCATTTACTGGAAAACAGTTATAACTTTATGTGTCATTCTCTGTTTAATTTCAGGAACTTCTCTCCCCAAATAAAGCAAAACATTTTATGGATAATGAACAGGAGATTTAATATCGTATGGGTGACTAATTTGGTTACTTAAGAAAAAAATCGGAAACGAACCGGATGTTCTAAACTTGATTAGTGTTTCTTTCATAAGGATGCGGCATTAGTCTTACAATGATTGAAACTCATAGCTCATTATTTTTGTATGGCTTCTCTGTACACTTCTTAAAGTATCACTGCTCTGTTGGAATTGTTAATTTTTGCTTCTTGCAGAAGTTTTCTCTTGGTAAAGCCAGTTATGAGAAACCCAAATAAAACAGAATTGAAGCAATTATATAGGTTATTCTGGATAAGAAATTCTTCTAGCTCTCTCCCTCTCTTCCTCTCTCCTTTCTTCTTTAAAGTTACCTCAAATTTCACATTCACTGTGAACATGAAATAAAGACAGGCACTTCTTTAAATAATAGGAGTTCAGTAATACACTTTAGAAAATTTCAGGCAAATACTTCCTGCTCCCTTCTCAAGAAATTCTTTACTTCCATTATGATTGCCAGAACGGTGTTCATTTTTATGCACCATCCATTAGTGCACCAAATGAGTTATGAGTCATCCACATCTTAACAGAAACTAGTTCAATTCACCATATTTCTTTTTAACACCTCAGCAAAGACATGAGCATTTGAGACAGAAGAGGATTTTTAAAACAGACACACCAGTAAAGTTAAGATGACTGAGTACATCCTCTAAGCAGAGGGATTTAGGGAAGTAGGGGTAGCTAGACACCCTTTCTCAAAATAAATTGGGCATATGGCAAGCAGAAGAGAGAATAACAGAACTATACCCATGTCAAAACACATTTATTTTGCCAACCTAACAATAAGAGTTCATTGCTAGCCACTTTGGGTTGATATAGTAATATATCTTGAAGAAAAGAAAAATGGAAGGGCATGGAGAGACCTGTCTTGTCCCCACTTTGGTCATAACGGAACAATTTGAAAAAAAAAAAAAAAATCAGTTGGTCAAAAAAGAATTCTTTGTATGAGTAAGTTACACAGTTCCTTTAGAGACACTACACCTACAGCAGATTAGAGAAGTTTAATCAAAGGCATAGGAGAGTCTGACCAAAGGAGCAGCAACAGTTTCTGATTTGGTTTCAGAATGTGTGTATGTGTGCATGTATGTGTGTGTGTGTGTGTGTGTGTGTGCACATGCCCACATGCCCAGTATCCCTAGAGAGAAAGAGCAGAGGCCAGCCCCAGATGGCTACCCCAAGCGGTTACAACATTCTGCTTTTATCCCTGACTCCTCAAAATCTTCACACCTACACTTCAGGCTTTTATTCTAGAAGGTTAAAGTCCGTTGTTCTGGACTCAGGTTGACTTTCCTTTTCCCTTGACAGGTGGACAGGCATGTCTTGAAGACAACTGATGCATTTTACAAATCAGTGTATTTACCTTGGAGGAACTGACCTAGAGTCTTCCGTGCCCCGTTGGTCCCCCTACTTATGTCCCAGGCATAAGGCTGGTCTGACTCCTAGAGAGGAGGCCTCTGGGGAGGTGGATGTCTGTACCCAGGGTCTTCATATCAGGTCAGCCTATGTAGATCATAAAATGATCAGCTTCCTTCAAGTAGAAGATTACCTGGTTCTTAATCCCATGAACATTGTCATATTTTTACAAAATTATTTACCTTTTTTATTTACAAATTTTGTTGACTGGGAGTCTCATTTTTTCTAAAATCAGTGTATAGGGGACGTGGAGGCTGAGGCTTTCTTTCTGACTCTAAACTGCCATCTTTGGGACCGTATCTTTATGCTCATATATTTACTCCTGAATCTACTAACCATTCACCTTCTGGCAACCTCTGGACTGTACTTGAGTTCTCATTTTCCATAAACAGACTTCTGAGAGTTGGAACAAAGCCCCCCCTCCCCTTTTTTCTTTTTGGTAGCAAGATAGCATTTGATTTACCAAATTAGAAACATTACAACAAAAAGAAACACCCAGTGTGGTTAACAGTGACATTGAACTGCCAGATACTTGGTACATTTCCAGTGGCAGCTAAGTTGAACACTTGAGGAGAGAGTTCTGAAAAATAAATTTGTTGTTTAGTCGTTAAGTCATGTCTGACTCTTATGCCAACTCCCAGGCACTAACCTGAAGTCATCACATGCATTATTCTAATTAAATTTATCACAACTTTAGTCATTTAAAGTTTATCCCCTGTCTCTCCCTCCCCATTGTTGTTAGTTATCGAGAGATAACATTCTCAACTTCTTCTCAGGACCTATCAGTGTCACTTAAAACACCGTGAGACCAGTGAGTTCAACAGTGTGATAACTTTATAGAACTCATTATCTTGAGAATAAATACTTAAGGGATTCCTGTTATTGTGAAATGAGACAGCAATTGAATATACTCAAGTGAACTGAGAATACTTATGGTCAGAATTACCTATAAATTAAACTAAGAACAATAATAGTGTTTTGTAAGTGTTCAAAGGCACTAAGATTCATTGAGTACTGGGAGAAAAGTAGTTCCCTGCCACAATAAGACTGATAGTATTGGGGTAAAAAAATCAAATATATTCTTTTGCTATGAGATTTCTCAGATCCTTTATTTTGCTAAAGTATACAGTATACACTAAGGGAAAAGTCTATCTCCTATATTCTTTCGACCTCAGGGCATTATCTGGAACTAGTGTCTCCTAGAACACAAATCAGGAAAATCTGCTTTAGTAAATAAATGACGATGTAGCTGATTAGAAACTAGAGCCACTCAGGGAATGTGTAGGGAAAACGTAAATCATTTTTGAAGCTTGATCTGGCTTTAGAAGGAGAGATTACAGGATCAAATTATACTATCTTCTACTATCAGAGTGCTACAGGTGGGTATAACAGAAGGATTTTCATTAAATTCCTAGAACTATCAAAACTATATGGATTGTTTGCAGAGTTGAATCTGAAGCCGGGATAGGCCCATGGTTTTCTAATTTAAACACTGAGTGAGCATGACATGGTAGACAGGAGATGATAAACAGAGTAATCTGAAGAAAAAACTAAACATAGCTCCTCTATTTTTATGTATTAATTACCTTCTATTTCCTTATATGAATTATTTTTTCCTGAGAAATTAACATTTAATTCTGATGTTTTTTAAAAATAAAATGTTACATTGAAAGTGGTCAGAAATTTTGGTGGTTTTTGAAGTTGCTAACGTTACTCCATCATAAAATAACGTCAAAGACAACTATAATTTGTGACTTTTACTGTTTTTCTTTCATAAGAAGAATATGCTATCTGCTAAGCCAAATATTTGTTTCTCACCTACAAATAGAAGTGTGGTTGGACATGTTTCATGTAACCTTCTCAAAAAATCTAACAGGTATTATTCTTCCTCTTGGGAATTGTGACTTACCTATATTGACACAACTTTCTAATGTGAAGTAAGAAACTGGCAGATACATTCTACAGACATCCATATTTAAATATTTGAGACACAAACAAAATGGCTAGAACCAGAATGCAGTTATAGTCACCACGGGAGATGTATCTACCACCTTATTCTTTTTCAGTTGTCAATCAGTCAGTAAACTTTGGAATGATGGGGTGTATTAGAGTCATTACATTAATGTGTCCTTGTTAAAAATTCAGATTCCTAAGGCTCAAAATACGGAATTCTGATTCTGTAGGTCTGAGGTGCAGTTGAATGAGAGCATCATATTCTTCAGTGCCAGAGATCACAGACAATGGCTATGGAAACTGTAGACAGACCAGATTCTCAAGTTTTACTTAATATAAAAAGTCATAAAGCCCTTCAAACATTAAATAAGATAATGTATGTGAAGTGACATAGAGAGACCATAACAAAAGTTAGTTCCTTTTCTATTCATGTATTTATTGAGCACTGGCTGCCTAAGACCTTTTTTTTGGGGGGGGGGATTTTTTTTTTCCCATTGAAGCTTAGTTGCTTTACAATATTGTATTAGTTTCTGCTTTACAGTTTCAGCCACAAGTGCACTTATATCCCCTCCTATTTGTATTTCTTTCCCATTTAGGACATTACAGAACATTGAATAGAATTCCCTGTCCTATACAGTAAGTTCTCATTAGTTACCTATTTTATACATAGTGGTGTATATGTGCCAATCCCAGTCTCCCAATTCATTCTTCCCTCCCCTAACACCCATGTTTTCTTTTTTCGGGGGAGGAGGGGGGGATGGCTTGTTAGCAATATGAGTGGGATATAGACTCATTATGGTCTTGCAGATTGCACAGTTTTTTTGAGAAAGCCTGGGACATGACTGTTCCTTCCACCATCTTCTATATCTCCTACACCAACTCCATTCTTTACTGGGTGAGGCCAATGACTTGCTATCATTCTTGATACTGTTCTTTCCTTTACAGTCTCTATCTAGTATATCTGTGATGTACCAAGAATTTAATCCTTATTCAGTCCTTCCCCTGTCCCAACCCTGATCCCAACTCCTATGAAGTCTTTTTTCACATATCACCTTATTAAAATAAGTCAACTGTCAGATCATGCTCTCTCTACTCCACCCCTCCATTCTTCCCTTGTCACTCAGCAATAAAGCCAAGTTATTAACTTCTCAAATGTCTGCTAGCTCCCTCTCTGAATTCATTTTCAGTTTTCCCCAGCTTCCCCTAGCTGTCTCTGTTCCAATTATGCCGTTTTCCTTGCTGTTCTTAAATTAGGCCCATTCAACCCCAACTCAAGGCTTTCTCATTTGCTCCTTTCTATGACTGGAATGCTTTTCCTTAACCATCCGAACAGCTCAATCCTTCATCCTCTCTTTCGTCATTTTTGAGCCACTTGGGCTTATGGGATTTTAGTTCCCCAACCAGGGATAAAACCCATGCCCCCTGCAATGTAAATGCAGAGTCAAACGCTGGACCACCAGGGAATTCCCACCCCTTCATTGCCTTAAAAGTTTGGACCCAGTACCACATTTTAGCAAGTCACTTTCTTATGCCTTTATTTACATTTGTTAACTCTTCTATCTCTGACATTCCCTGTTGTTTTGCTTAGATTTTCCCCTTCCTCAGTAATTATTGCTGCTGCTGCTGCTGCTGCTAAGTTGCTTCAGTCATGTCTGACTCTGTGCGACCCCATAAACGGCAGCCCACCAGGCTCCCATGTCCCTGGGATTCTCCAGGCAAGAATACTGGAGTGGGTTACCATGTCCTTCTCCAATGCATGAAAGTGAAAAGTGAAAGTGAAGTCACTCAGTTGTGTCCGACTCTTCGCGACTCCATGGACTGCAGCCTACCAGGCTCCTCCTTCCATGGGATCTTCCAGGCAAGAGTACTGGAGTGGGATGCCATTGCCTTCTCTGCCCCAGTAATTATTACTTATATTATATATTTACCTAATTGTTATTTCCTCTCCCTCCACCCAGAAGAGAACAATATTAGGGTTTAAGCAAATAGGAATAGCATTAATTTTTATTGGTTTAATTTACAGAGATACCACTAGCACATGCAATAGAAACAAACATACATATTTATCACACTGTAAAAGTATAAATGGATAAATAAATAAGTGAATGGCAATGAACACTAAATATAACAAATAAATGAATTACTAAAAATATTCTTTAGAGCCATCCTATATATTCCAGATGCTACACTAAACACTTTGTAACAGCAATTCTTTAAGGTAAGTATTTGACGTAATGTTGCAAGGTAGACATTTAGATAAAAATTAGGCTCAAGAATGCTTAGTTTTTTTTGTACTAAGAAGTAGTAAAGAAAGTAGTGGAATAGGACTTCTTGACCATTTAGGGTTAAGACTTTGCCCTCCAAAGAAGGGGATGTTAGTTCACACTCTGGTTGTGGAACTGAAATTCCACATGCTTCATGGTCAAAAAATCAAAACATAAGTAAAAATAAAATAAAAAAAAATCAAAACATAAACAGAAGTAGTATTGTAACAAATTCAATAAAGACTTTAAATGTGGGCTTCCTAGGTGATGCTAGTGGTAAAGAATCTACCTGCCAATTCAGGAGACATGAGATGCAAGTTCAATCCCTGGATTGGGAAGATTCCTTAGAGAAGGCAATGGCAACCTGCTTTAGTATTCTCGCCTAGAGAATGCCATGGACAGAGGATCCTGGAGGGCAATGAACCACAGGGTCACAAAGTGTCAGATGAGAGATCCCAGATATCTCATGGGATCTACTGTATTGTAAGAAGTTCAATCAAGTCTCTAAATATGGCCCATATCAAAAAAAAAAAAAGAAAGAAAGAAAGTAGTGGAATAAAGACACTTCTAGTTCCAGTGCATGCACTGGCTTTTCTTGAGGAAGTTCTCTTTAATATTCTTAGAGAAAGTATAGTTAGTACAATCCCGGAGAGGCAAGATCTAAATCTGATTCATCTGATTAAATTTTCTATTCAATACATTGCTTTAGCTGACTTCAGAAGAAGCTGTATGCTTGGGCTGAAAAGTCAATGTCTCGTTAAGTCATGAAAGTGAAAGGTGAAAGTGCAAGTTGCTCAGTCGTGTCTGACTCTTTGCAACCCCATGGGCTATACAGTCTACAGAATTCTCCAGGCCAGAATACTGGAGTGAGTAGCCTTTCCCTTCTCCAGGGGATTGTCCCAACCCAGGGATCAAACCCAGGTATCCCACATTGTGGGGGATTCTTTACCAGCTGAGCCACAAGGGAAGCCCAAGAATACTGGAGTGGGTAGCCTATCCCTTCTCCAACAGATCTTCCTGACCCAGTAATCGAACTGAGGTCTCTTGCATTGCAGGTGGATTCTTTAAAAACTGAGAGATCATACGTATTTTTAGATAATAATGTCAAAGATTTTATTAATTGTGAATTTTGTGCATTGTGACATATTGTAGAGTGCAAAACCTATTATTAACACATCTGCATTTGCATTTAGCATTAATTAAATGAGTAAAACATGAATGCCATCTGAAAATTGTAGAAACCTATAGCTGCTTTACGAGGCAATAACTGTGCTTGACTGACTAAAGTTAAAATATTAGTATGTATTTAGTTATATTTTCTTATACTATACCATCAAGGGCCAACAGATTGTGCCTTGGGAATCTCATGTAGGTTTGACTGACTGGTCTTTCCCATCCTTATTGTAGTATTCCAACTGCCCTATGTTCAAATATATTGGGTTGGCCTAAAAGGTTGTTCAGGTTTTCATAATATGTTATGGAAAAATCCAGTCATATGTCTCTGGATAAGCTATCTCCCATTTGAAATCCCTGTTCCCTTCCTATCTCCACCAAAGTTTAGGATCTTCCAAGGTCCAGCTGACACCTTCTAATTATCTATAAACCTTTTTTCATTGTTTTAGTTTACATAGATATTTTCCTTCTTTACTGTTCATTACGTCTAATACTTTTCCCTCAGACCATCTCCCATTCAATCACATTTATTCATTAAACATATGAATTCCTATCTTATGTCAAGCTCAGAATTCTCTTGGTTGCTAATGTGAATATGACATGATACTCCTATGAAAGGGATAGCTATGTGACATTGTTTAATTTTCTTCACTTAAACATTGTTTGAACATCTATAATTGCTTTGTATTCTTCCATTTAAAAGATAACAATAAATAACTTCAAGAGTCTGTACTCTAATGAGGGAAAAAAGCACATTAGCCTATGATCACAATATGGTGCAGTCAGTACTATAATTGAAATGCACTGTGATTTCAAGCAAAGAAGAGCATGTGATCCATTTGGGAAAGGTCAGGCCAAAAAAAGAAAAAGCGACACATGAGCTGAACCTTAACGGAATCATTTGAGTTACCCAACCACGAGTGACCAGGATGGGAAATTTCACCAACTGAGGAATAGATCCCTTGGGAGTTTTGTTTTTTAGTTTGTTTGTTTGTTTTCCTTCTTGATATTAAGGGATATAAAACTCTCAGTGATCAAAAACCACGGTGCATTTGAAATGGTAGCATAATGTTAATCTCAGTGGTAAATACTATTTACCATTTGGAAAATCAGTTCAATTCAGTCTCTCAGTCATCTCTGACTCTTTCAACCCCATGAGCCACAGCAC
>SJYC01105117.1:0-28013 GCA_006408675.1 Madoqua kirkii
CTGACTCGATGGACATGAGTCTGAGTGAACTCCAGGAGTTGGTGATGGACAGGGAGGCCTGGTGTGCTGTGATTCATAGGGTCGCAAAGAGTCGGACACAGCTGAGCGACTAAACTGAACTGAACTGAAAGGGAGCCAAGCCAGGTGACTTAATACAACATCATGTTTTCCCTGAACATGTGTGTCTGGCATATGCTTGTACAGCAGATGCTAGAGCATCTAGTTGACAAACTAGAGATATGGCTCATATCCTATTCCTTAATAGGAATGAAGCAAGTTGGTTGAAATACTACTGAGACATTATACTCAGATTCAATCAACTGAAAGTTTCCCTTTATATTTGCATGACATGGAAAGTACTTCAAACTTTTCATTTATACTTTTTAAACATTCACAAGACTATATCTGGTGAAGAAAAGAAACAATTATATTTTGATTTCTTTATTTAATTTTTATAATATTACTATGACATATAAAATCAGTTTTTCAAATGAAGACACTAAAACTCAGTATAATTAAATGATGTATCCCTATTCATGTGGTAAACAGTAACAGAGTCTAACAAGAAAATCTGACTTTCCATAGCATTCTACCTCCTGCATTCTGCTTTTGCAACCAGAAGAGCAACATATGGTCTCTTAGCTTGCAGAACATCCTCTGCCTTCCATGAGTAGTATGTTTAGAGTGCTATCTTAGGTAAAATATAGGATTCAAAGGAATTTAAAATAAAAATTTCATTCACAAAGAAAATATAGTCCATATGGGTGACAAGGTATATATGTGACTTTCATTGCTAAATTATCTGATTTTTTTCACATATTGTGGAAGAGTAAAGCTATATGTTATCTTGAATTAATGTTCAGAATGTCTTTCTGTTTTAGAAATATGATTAAACAATGATTGGAGAAAGAGGTACAACTTTAAGCACATAAATTATCTCTAATCTGGACAAGGAAACAAAGATTAATGAAAGAATAAATCATCTGATTGAGAAATGAACAGGTACTGGAGCCTGGGAGTTAAGAGAGATTAAAACATGGAAGGAGAGAAGAGGACATGCAAAAAATCTATAGTCCACATTTAGGAAGTGAAACTGGATTTTTACTCATAAAATGACTAATATTTACTTTAAATTTTTTGGAATTGCTGCAGTATAATTTCTCATATCCAGAACTACAAAGAAGGACTGATTGGAAAGGGGCCATTGGGGAACCTAACCTTGACCTGACACTCAAGTTCTGAATCCAGCAGAAACAAAACTCAGAACAGGATGAATGTGGCAACAGAAACTTATTAGGAACTATGAAAATGAGGAAAACTTTCCTAGTACCTAAGATGGTAAAGAATCTGCCTACAGTGCAGGAGATGTGGGTTCAATCCCTGGGTTGGGAAGATCTCCTGGAGAAGGAAATGACAACCCACTCTAGTATTCTGGCCTAGAGAATCCCACAGACTGAGTCTGGTGGGCTACAGTCCATGGGGTCCCAAACAGTTGGACACGACTGAGCAACAAACACACATGGAAACTAGGAACTTTTCTACAGTGTATGGAATGGGGACATTAACATCAGAGTTATCTTATTTCACTATAACCTGAGCAATACATTCCAACAGTTCTACAATTAATTTTAAATGCTTTTCAGGTGAAGTAAGTCTTCAGTTGCCCTCTGTATTGCCGGATTTCCCCAAAATCTAAGTGCTAGATGAAAGTGAATAGTAATAGCACAATATAAAATTTCAGGTCATCTCAGCAGCCATCCTCATTCATGGTCTATGAATATTTTGATCCTCTTTCACTAATGAAAATATTAGCTGTAAGGAAAATCTTCACAGTTATTTCTCACAGACTAGAGGCTGTTCCTGGAGAAGGCAGTGGCAATCCACTCCAGTACTCTTGCCTGGAGAATCCCACTGACAGAGGAACCTGGTAGGCTATAGTTCATGGGGTCGCTAAGAGTTTGACAGGACTGAGTGACTTCACTTTCACTTTTCACTTTCATGCATTGGAGAAGGAAATGGCAACCTACTCCAGTATTCTTGCCTGGAGAATCCCAGGGACAGAGGAGCCTGTTGGGCTGCCATCTATGGGGTCACACAGAGTCTAACATGACTGAGCAGGAGCAGCAGCAGCAGCAGCAGCAGAGACTCTGCCAGACCAGGCTGCTTCCTGAGGATAACAGAGGTATCTTAGTCACTGCTGAGTTCTCATTGCAAAGCAGAATGGCAGTGCCTGGCAGAAAAGAGGAGTGGTGAGAAAGAAAATAAAATTCTTTCTGATTGACAAAACTTAATCTTCTTCTTCGTCACTTTTATTCAAAAGATTATTTTAAAACTTATTTAGGGATAGGTCAAAATCTGTTTTTCAAAGCTGTTTTTGCTGTTTTTAATTTAATTTAAATAAAAGATTGCAATTGTTTATTACTGTAATTGTAAAATTTTACAATCTTGCCCTTGTTAGTGCATGAAGGGGGCTGTCAATAATTATCAGTATTCACTTCATCAAGCAGTCTCAGCATTAAAATGAAAATGTTATTTTATAAATGCTACTATTTTCAGTGACTGCAGTCACAAAATTGAAAGATGCTTGCTCCTTGAAAGAAAAGCTATGGCAAACCTAAACAGAGTATTAAAAAGCAGAGACATCACTTTACCGACAAGGTGTGCATAGTCAGTTATATATATTTTAGTAGTCCTGTACAGATGTGAGAGTTGGACCATAAGAAGGCTGAGTACTGGAGAACTGATGCTTTTGGATTGTGGTGCTGGAGAACGCTTTTGAGAGTTGCTGCTAGGTGGTAAAACCAGTGAGTCCTAAAGGAAATTAACCTTTCCAAATATTCAACCTTTTGAATATTCACTGGAAGGATTGATGCTAAAGTTCCAATACTTTGGTCACCTGATTCAAAGAGCCGACTCATTCAAAAGACCCTGATACTGAGAAAGATTGAGGGCAAGAGGAGAAGGGGCGGGGGGACAGAGGATGAGATGGTTGGATGGCATCACTAACCTGATGGACATAAGTTTGAGCTAACTCTGGGAGATAGTGCAGGGCAGGAAAACCCGGTGTGCTGCAGTCCATAGGATCACAAAGTGTTGGACACAACTTAGTGACTGATCAAGAAAAACAATTAACAGAGCAGGAGGTTAGAATAACGGAGACAGAAAACTTATATTTATTGATTATTGTGAAATGAAAATATCTCCTGCCATCTTAATAAAGAAGAAATGTCACAGGCATCAGTGATTTCTGGCTTCCAAATGTGAAAGAAAGAAAGTGAAGTCAGTCGTGTGCAACTCTTTGTGACTCCATGGACTGTAGACTACCAGGCTCCTCCTTCTATGGGATTTTCCAGGTAAGAGGACTGGAATGGGTTGCCCTTTCCTTCTCCAGGGGATCTTCCTAACCCAGCGATGGAATCTGTGGTTCCCGCATTGCAGGCAGATGCTTTACCTTTTGAGCCGCCAGGGAATGATGGATCCCTGTCATCCAGCAGATGCTGTCAGCCCCGACAGTGATTGTTGAGGGGCTGGGGGAATGCAAGAAGCAAGGAGAACAAGGAAACAGGATTTGTCCCAGATAATGCTTATGAAACGAATGAATTCAGTGCATCCAGAGGCTTGCATCTCCCCTACAGAGAATGCAAAATTCTTTATCTTGATACCTAATCTTTGATGTTCAGACTGCCAGCTCCCTTTGTCGCAGCCTTGCATATAGCCTGACTTCCCATCCTGCTTTCTTTGAGCAGTTTTCTGAGAGCCACTGAGATGCTGTCTCTTAGACTTAGAGTCCTAAACATTCCCACCAAATAAAATAATTCTCTACTTTTAGGTTGTGACTATATTTTTTAGTCAAAACTGTTGACTCCATACAGACCTCTTATTTTAAATACTAAATAGTTTAAATGCATCTTCATGATGTTTATCGAAAATGAGTCTATGTTGGATATTCATAATGGTACTATATTTCTTATTTCATTGACTTCTCATGTAATGTTTTTGTCTCTTTTACAGATGAGGAAATTAAAGACTGATGCAGTTAAATTTAGTTCAGTTTAGTCACTCAGTCCTGTCTGACTCTTTGTGACCCCATGGATTGCAGCATGCCAGGCTTCCCTGTCTATCACCAACTCCCAGAACTTGCTCACACGCATGTCCATTGAATCAGTGATGCCATGAAACCATCTCATCCTGTGTCATTCCTTCTCCTCCTGCCTTCAGTCTTTCCCAGTATCAGAGTTTTTCCAATGAGTTAGTTCTTCACATCAGATGGTGGCCAAAATATTGGAGTTTCAGCTTCAGCATCAGTCCTTCCAATGAATAATTAGTAGGAAGCAAGTTTGGAGTCTTAAGCAAATCTATCGGATTTGAAAAGAATTATAATTAATATAGCTAAAATTTTACTGAGACCTTCCTTTCTGTCAAGCACATTTCTAAGTATTTTATGTGAATTATTCATTGGTCTTTTTGGAAAAATTCCTTTGATTTAATTACTATTGATATGCACCTAACTTATAGGTGAAGAAAATAAGGTACAGAGAAGGGAAGCAACATTTTCAAGGCTACACATTAGGTCAGGGAATCAATCTCAGTCTAATTTCAAAACTAAAAATCAAGCAACACTGACTTCTTGAGGAAAGAGGTTAGCTTTATTACATTACATTGTGAAGATTTTCTGCCCATCAGTTCAGTTCAGTCATGTCCAACTCTTTGCAGCCCCATGGATTGCAGCACACCAGGCCCTCCTGTCCATCACAAACTCCCAGACCTTGCTCAACTCATGTTCATCGAGTCAGTGATGCCATACAATCATCTTGTCCTCTGTTGTTCCCTTCTCCTCCTGTCTACAATCTTTCCCAGCATAAGGATCTTTTCTAATGAGTCAGGTCTTCACATCAGGTGGCCAAAGTATTGTAGCTTCAGCTTCAGCATCAGCCCTTCCAATGAATATTCAGGACTGATTTCCTTTAGGATTGACTGGTTTGATCTCCTTTCTGCCCATAAATCTCTCCAAACCTATGCTGTCTGTAATCCCCAAAACTGAATGATTAGATTTTTGTACTATTTTTTCTTCTTAAAACATGAAAGTGTTTTCAAGAGCTATGTACTGACAACAACTATGCCTCTAATGAATTAGCAAATAAGACCTCAAGTATACAGGAAGGAAGACAGATGATAATGCAAACCATGTTCAGGAACTCTGCAAAGCAAAGCAGTATCTACAAGCTTAAATTTACATCAGAATTATGTCTTATTTGCATGAGAATTTTGGCATAGGTGATGAGGGTAGGCAAAGACAGTGTTGAAGAGAGAAGGACTTTCTGTAACAATCAGGGATGCCAAAGATTGCAGAGAGATGTGGATCAAATCAAGAAATACATTTACAGTAATTCTGATGGGTGAGGTAGGGTAGAAAGGGGTAAGGAGCATGCTGTTTCTCTAAAGATTTTTCTAAAATCAAAATAAATAAGAGCAAACGGCAAAAACCATGATGTCTTTGTTTTGGATATCACTTCAATCAGCCATCTTTACGACTTTGACTTATTTTCTGAAGCAGACAGAAAGCTGGATTACTAAAGTCCTTTCCACAATAGCCTAATCAGTACACCGCAAGTGTCATTGTAGTTAAATATCAGCTATAAAGGGGGTCTTATAATTTTCTTTATTAATACACAAAGAAATAGGCAGAGTAAGTTTAAAATCTCTGCTTGAAGGATGGTAGAACTGAGTAAATAGTGGAACAATTCTGTTAATGCTTGAATTTTTCCCATGAGTTTAATTTTAAAGCTTTTACACAAAGACCCTTTAAACTATAAACACTGAAAAATATCTCTTTATGTAACATTATTATTCCTACAGAGCTACCTATGTAAGCCCAGAATGGAGCAAGAGAGAGCAGGGTTTATGTTGAGCCTTTTTCACATTAAAGGGTTTCAGAATGATTTCAGGAATTGTCAATTTAGAACCTAAGTCTTTAACTACAGAGAAACAGGATGCACTTTCAAGGAATTGAATCAGGCACAGATGCCAAGAAGTGATTATACAGATGGAATTCAATATATACAATCCAATACATATTACCTGACCATCTAGAAAAAACTTCTTTGTACTGCACCAGATACAGAGGAGAGAAGGTTGGACAATCCATCAAGACACAGTAGTAGAGCCCAGCCTGCCACTTGCTACCCTCTTCTTGATACATTCAGAATACACATTCTCCTCCACTCCCTGCAACTAATCATATGCACACTCTTCACATTTCTTTTTTCATTTCTCTCTCTTTTTAAAATACAAGTCTAGACTAGTAGGCTTAAATTTAAGATTTGTGAGTTGAATCTAGTCCACTGGATTTATTTAGCTGATACATGGTTTGATTGTTTCAGTTAGGATGCTATTGAGAAACCCATTTTTCATTTATAACATCATCTTGTAGTTCAATTATGTTTTCTCTTTCTTTTTAAATTTTAACTAAAGGCTAATTACTTTACAATATTGCAGCGGCTTTTGCCATACATTGACATGAATCAACCACGGGGGTACATGTGTCTCCCTGTTCCGAACTCGCCTCCCCTCTCCCTCCCCATCCCAACTCTCTGAGTTGTCCTAGTGCTCCTGCACTGAGTGCCCTGCTTCACACATTGAACTTGGAATGGTCATCTGTTTCACATATGGTAATATACATGTTTCAATGCTATTCTCTCAGATCAACACACCCTCACCATCTCTCACAGAGTCCAAAAGTCTCTTCTTTATATCTGTATCTTTTTCCCTGTCTTGCATATAAGGTCATCATTACCATCTTTCTAAATTCCATATATATGCATTAATATACTGTATTGTTGTTCTTCTTTCTGACATACTTCAATCTGTATATTAGACTCCAGTTTCATCCACCTCATTAAAACTGACTCAAACACACTCTTTTTAATAGCTGAGTAATATTCAATCGTGTATATGTACCACAGCTTTCTTATCCATTTGTCTGCCAGTGGACATCTAAGTTGCTTCAATGTCCTAGCTATTGTAAATAGTGCTGTGATGAACACTGGGGTACACATGTCTCTTTCAATTCTGATTTCCTCAGTGTATATGCTCAGCAGTGGGATTGCTAGGTCATATGGCAGTTCTATTTCCAGTTTTTTTAAGGAACCTCCACATTGTTCTCCATAGTGGCTGTGCTAGTTTGCATTCCCACCAACAGTGTTAGAGGGTTCTCTTCTGCACACCCTCTCCAGCATTTATTATTTGTAGACTTTTTGATAGTAGCCATTATGTCCAGTGTGAGACAGTACCTCACTGTGGTTTTGATTTGCATTTCTCTGATAAAGAGTGATGCTGAGCATCTTTTCATGTGTTTGTTAGCCATCTGTATGTCTTTTTTGGAGAAATGTCTGTTTAGGTTTTTGGCCCATTTTTTTGATTGGGTCATTTATTTTTCTGATATTGAGCTGCATGAGCTGCTTGCATATATTTGAGATTAATTCTTTGTCAGTTGCTTCATTTGCAATTACTTTATCCCATTCTGAAGGCTGTCTTTTCACCTTGCTTATAATTTCCTTCATTGTGCAAAAGCTTTTAAGTCCCATTTGTTTATTTTTGCTTTTATTTCCATTATTTTAGGAGGTGGGTCATAGAGGAGCCTGCTGTGATTTATGTCAGGAGTGTTCTGCCTATGTTTTCCTCTAGGAGTTGTATAGTTTCTGGTTGCCGTGGTCCAGCCCCCGCAGGATCCAGGGGAAACCGAAGGAGAAATGGCATCAGTGAATGATTTAGAGAGAGATAAGGAAAGAATGTTAGTAGATAAGAAAATAAGGAAAGAAAGAGGCTGATATTCCTTGGTTTACTCAGAAAGCTAATAAAGTCTTAGAAGCCCAGGCAGGAAAGTGAACTCAGATTGCCTCTGTGTTCCAAGGGATCAGCCTGAAAAAGAGACAAAGGGAGAGGGAGAGAGAAAGAAAGAAAGAGAGAAAAAAATGGAAAGAAAGAGGCTGATATTCCTTGGTTTACTCAGAAAGCTAATAAAGTCTTAGAAGCCCAGGCAGGAAAGTGAACTCAGATTGCCTCTGTGTTCCAAGGGATCAGCCTGAAAAAGAGACAAAGGGAGAGGGAGAGAGAAAGAAAGAAAGAGAGAAAAAAAGAAAAAAACACAGGGTGACCAAACTTCTTTGGTGACTGAGGTTCGTTATTTTATTTTTTAAAGGGACTTTTATACCTTAACTTATACATAGAGGGAAATGAAAGATGCAAAGTCATACAGAGTGAGCCCAAACATTACATCTGTTTTGTCTTTATTGAAACCAGGATTTTTTCTGCATACCTTTCCCATAAATGATATTGTGTACATTATCTTCTGGCTTAGGAAGCCTGTGAACATTTTATGACCCTCTTTTGATAAAGGCTGCTCAACCAGAAAACTTATTTTCCCTTGAAATGTTTTTTCTTTATATTTCTAATCTATGTCAGCCTCAGAAAATGTTAAACAGAGTTACATTTCTCACGGAGCAAAGGTGCAGTGAGTTACAAGAAAGAACCAATTAGCTCAAAAGTCTGATGTGGTTAATTTCAAGGCTACACTTGTTTTTCTTACATTTCAACTATGTTAACTAATGCATTCCCAGGTGCACAGTGGATAAGAGATATGAGAACTTAGCAACAAGCATTGGCCCAATAATGAAATCCTACACCAGCACTACTCTAATAACTTTAAATTCTTTGAAAGGATCTATGTTTTAGGCTTCCCATGCCTCTCATAGTTCAGAGGCTGTGAACAATCATATGGGTAGCTGCAAGAGTCTGGATAAATCTGCCAAGCAAGCTAGAATGCTAACAGAGGGTGTTCGAATTGAAATATTCCTCTCATGTCCAGGGGACTTATTAGCTATAGCTCTAAGCTGACTTTCTCCAGAGAAAGGTGGTTGGGGATAGCCCCTTGTTAATGTCAGAGGAGTTGATGAAAGTCATGAAATAATAAAACAGACAGATTCTGGTTTTGGAGTAGATGCTCGAGAAGGGGGGCCCCTCGAGGCCTGATCTTATCTTTGCCCGTCAGGCCTCTTCCTCATGATCTTTGCCATGGGCGGGATTCCCCACGCTGGCTCCCAGCATCTGGTCTTTTATTTAGATGTTTAATACATTTTGAGTTTATTTTTGTTTACAGTGTTAGAAAGTACTCTAGTTTCATTCTTTTACAGGTGGTTGACCAGTTTTCCCAGCACCAGTTTGATAAAGAGATTGTCTTTTCTCCATTATATATTTTGCCTCCTTTGTCAAAGATAAGGTGTCCATAGATGCTTGGATTTATCTCTGGGCTTTCTATTTTGTTCCACTGATCTGTAAAATGTCTTTGTGCCAGTATCATACTGTTTGTATGACTGTAGCTTTGAAGTAAACCCTGAAGTCAGACAGATTAATTCTTCCAGTTTCATTCTTTTTTTCTCGAGTTTGCCTTGGCTATTTGCCATTTTTTGTATTTCCATACAAAATTTGAAATTATTTGTTCTAGTTCTCTGAAAAATACTGTTGGTAGTTTGATGAGGATTGCATTGAATCTATAGACTTCTTTGGGTAGTATATTCATTTTCACTATATTGATTCTTCCAATCCATGAACATGGTATATTTCTCCATCTATTTGCATCCTGTTTGATTCCTTTCATCAGTGTTTTATAATTTTCTGTATATATTTTCTATATATATTTTCTGTATATTTGTTTCTTAAAGAAACAAATACTTAATCTTAAGTATTTTATTCTTTTCATTGTAATGGTGAATGAGATTGTTTCCTTAATTTCTCTTTCTGTTTTCTTATTGTTAGTGTATAGGATTGCAAGGGATTTCTGTGTTTGATTGTGTTTTATCACCTAATTCCTGAAGAAGGTGAGTGTGCAACTCAGTAGACTGTCAACTCCTTTATATTAATTAGATTTTCAGATTTCAAGCTTATCATCTTAACTATTCTTTACTGTACTTCTCATCGCAGTAAGTAAATTCTATTGGATGTGGGGCCACCACCATCATCAGTTCAATTCAGTTCAGTCACTCAGTCATGTCCAACTCTTTGTGACCCCATGGACCAAAGCATGCCAGGCCTCCTTGTCCATTACCAACTCTTGGAGTATACTCTGATTCATGTCCATTGTGTCAGTAATGCTATCCAATCATCTCCTTCTTTATTGTCCCCTTCTCTTATCGCCTTCAAACTTTCTCAGTGTTAGAGTATTTTCCAAAGAGTCAGTTCTTCATTTCAAGTAACCAAAGTATTGGAGTGTCACGTTTAGATTAGTCCTTTCAATGAATATTCAGGACTGATTTCCTTTAGGATTGACTGGTTTGATCTCCTTGCAGTCCAAGGGACTCTCAAGAGTCTTATCCAATACCGCAGTTCAAAAGCATCCATTCTTTGACACTTAGCTTTCTTTATGTTCCAACTCTCACATCCATACGTGACTACTGGAAAAACCACAGCCTTGACTAGATGGACCTTTGTTAGCAAAGTAATGTGTCTGCTTTTTAATATGTTGTCTAGGTTTCTAAGCCTTGGATTAATCTCAGTGGGAATGCTTAAGATTGTCTCATGCTTTATTTTGGACTTGTATCCTGCTTGGATCTGTATATGTGCTTTTTAAGTATTTTAAAATATTTTCCCCCTCATATATACATTCCCCAAAACTTTAAGTCTACTTTTTCTTAATGACTTGTGTTGAATTGTATTCCTTTAGCTACAGTTTCTTGTCCCATATTTCTGCAGGATTTCCATTCTCCTGAAGTGTTCATATCTTTCTGTGGAATTTCCAAGCCTGAAATGCAGGTTGTGCTGCCTTAACTTATTTAAGTCCCCAGTCAGGAGAAATAGGAAACAGGCCATTTGGAACCCCATTGAAAGTTTAGACTTTTGCAAATAAGTCAGGCTTTGATCCTTGTTGGAACTAGGCTGTCAAGGAGGGTATGTTAAGGGGTTAGTAAAAATGCCACAAAATTTTCTTTTGTTTGGATGCAACTTTCATTGATGAAGCGTATGTGGAGTTGTTGTATTCTTTAACTGATTTCCAAAGCTGCTATAAAGTTATTTTAGACAATCTCTAGCTGTTTTCATTTTTTGCCTTTTTTTTTGATGATTTCTTTGGAGATTAAGGGACTGAGGCTTCCTAGTCTGACATCTTATAGGTATCACACTGTAGTTTCATTTAAAATAAATGCTTATGCAGCAAAAATGTCAGTTGTTGTTCAGTGGCTCAATCATGTCTGACTCTCTGTGACCCCTAGGACTGCAACACTCCAGGATTTTGTGTCCTCCAATATTTACCGGAGTTTGCTCAAGTTCATGTCCATTGAGACAGTGATGCTACCTAACCATCTCATCCTCTGTTGCCTTCTTCTCCTTTGCCTTCAATCTTTTCCAGCATCAGGGTCTTTTCCAGTGAGTCAGCTCTTTGCATCAGGTGGCCAAAGTATTGGAGCTTCAGCTTCAGAATTAGTTCTTCAAATGAACACTCAGGGTTGATTTCTTTAAGAACTGACTTGTTTGATCTCATTTCAGTCCAAGAGTCTCAAAAGAGTCTTCTCTAGCATTACGATAGAAAAACATCAATTCTTTGGCACTCAGTATTTTGGATGTGGTCCAACTCTCACATCTGTACACGACTACTGGCAAAACTATAGCTTTGGTTATACCAACATTTGTCAGTAAAGTGATGTCTTTGTTTTTTATTACACTATTTTCTTTAGAGTTCCTTCAAAGAAGCAAATGTCTTCTAATTTCATGGCTGCAGTAATCATTTCCAGTGATTTCGGAATCCAAGAAAAGAAAATCTATCACTGCTTCTACTTTTCCCCCTCATTTGCCATGAAGTAATGAGACCAGATGCCATGATCTTATTATGTTTTTAAAAAGCAAGCATTTTTACTCTCCTCTTTCAACTCTTATGAGGCTCTTTAGTTCCTCTTTGTTTCTGCCATTAAAGTGGTATCATTTGCACATCTGAAGTTGTTGCTGCTTTTCCCAGCAATTTTGATTCCAGCATGTGACAAATCCAGCAGGGCATTTCGCATGATGGACTCTATATATAAGTTAAATAAACAGGATAACAATATGCAGCCTTATTATCTTGTTTTGTCATCTGTTAATCAGTCTGATGTTCCATGTAAGGTTCTAACTCTTGCTTCTTGACTCACATACAAGTTTCTCAGAAGACAGGTAAAATGGTCTGGCATTTCCATCTTTTTAAGAATTTTTCACAATTTTTTATGATCCACGTGGTCAAAGACTTTCTCATAGTCAGTGAAGCAGAAGTAGATGTTTCTCTGGAATTCCCCTGCTTTCTTTATGATCCAACAATGAAGGCAATTTGATCTCTGGTAACTCTTCCTTTTAAAAGCCAGCTTGTACATTTGGAAGTTGTCAGTACATTTACAGATGTAGCCTAGCTTGAAGGACTTTGAGCATGATGTTACTATGTCAAGAAGCAATAGTTAGTACCAAACATGAAACAACAGACTGGTTCCAAATAGGAAAAGGAGCACATCAAGCCTGCAATTTGTCATTTTGCTTATTTAACTTATATGAAGAGCATATATTGCAAAGTACCAGGTCAGAAGAAGTGCAAGCTGGAATCAAGATTTCCAGGAGGAATATCAATAACCTCAGATAGGCAGATGACACCACCCTTCTGGGCAAAAGTGAAGAGGAACTGAAGAGCCTCTGGATGAAAGTGAGAGAGAAGACTGAAAGAGCTGGCTTAAAACTCAACATTCATAAAACAAAGATCATGGAATCCGGTCCCGTCATTTCATAGTAAATAAATGGGAAAACAGTAGAAACTGACATATTTTATTTTCTTTGGGCTCCAAAATCACTGCAGATGGTGACTGCAACCATGAAATTAAAAGACACATGCTCCTTGGAAGAAAAGCTATGACCAACCTAGATAGCATATTAAAAAACAGAGACATTACTATGCTGACAAAAGTTCGCCTAATCAGAGCTATGATTTTTCCAGTAGTCATATATGGATGTGAGAGTTGGACTGTAAAGAAAGTTGAGCACTGAAGAATTAATGCTTTTGAACTGTGGATTGGATAAGACTCTTAAGAGTCCCTTGGATTGCAAGGAGTTCCAACTTGTCTATCCTAAAGGATATCAGTCCTGAATATTCATTGGAAGGATTGATGCTGAAGCTAAAGCTTCAGTACTTTGGACACCTGATGAAAAGAACTGACTCATTGGAAAAGACCCTGATGCTGGGAAAGATTACAGGCAGGAGAAGAAGGGGATGACAGAGGACGAGATGATTGGATGGAATCACTGACTCAATGGACATACATTTGAGCAAGGTCTAGGAGTTGATGATGGACAGAGAAATCTGGAGTGCTGCAGTCCATAGGGTCACAAAGAGTCAGATATCACTGAGCAACTTAACTGAACTTACTAGCATGGGAAATGAGAGAAATTACCTGGTAATTTGAACATTGTTTGGCACTGTTCTTCTCTGAGGTTGAAATGAAAACTGTCCCACTGATGAGTTTACAAAATTTGCTGGAAGACTGAGTGCATCACTTTAACAGCATCATCTTTTAAGGTTTAATAGCTTAATTGAATTACATCACCTCCACTAGCTTTGTTCTTTGTAATGGTTCATAAAGTCCCCTTGATTTCACACTCCAGGATGTCTGGCTCTAGATGAGTTACCTCACCATCGCAGTTAGCCTAGTCATGAAGACATTTATGGTACAGTTTTCTGTGTATTTTTGCCACCTATTCTTAATCTCTTCTGCTTTTGTTATATAATGAATATTTCTGTCCTTAATTATGTCTATCCTTGCATAAAATTATCCCTGATATCTCCACTTTTCTTGAAGAGGTCTCTAGTCTTTTCCATTGTATTGTTTTCTTCTATTTCTTTGCATTGTTCTTTGAAGGTTTTCTTATCTCTCCTTGCTATTCTCTGGAACTCTGCATACAGTTGGGTATATCTTTCCCCTTCTCCCTTGCTTTTTACTTCTCTTCTTTCTTTAACTATTTTTTATAGCTTTCTCAGACAAGTGCTTTGCTTCTTGCATTTATTTTTCTTTGGGATAATTTTGGTCACCACCTCCTGTACAATGTTAAGAACCTCTGTCAATATTTCTTCAGGCACTCTCTCTACCAGATCTAATCCCTTGAATCCATCCATCACTACCACTGTATAATCATAAGGGATTTGATTTAAGTCATGACTGAATGGCTTAGTGGTTTTCCCTACTTTTTAAGTTTAAGCCCAAGTTTGTAGTAAGGAGTTGATGATCTGAGCCACAGTCAGCTCCTGCTCTTGTTTTTACTGACTATACAGAATGTCTTTATCTATGGCTGCAAAGAATAAAATCAATCTAATTTCTGTATTGATCATTTGGTGATGTCTATGTGTAGAGTCATGTCTTATGTTATTGGAAAAAGGTTTTTGCTATGACTAGTTTGTTCTTCTGCCAAAATTCTGCTAGCCTTTTCCCTGCTTCATTTTGTACTCCATGGCCAAACTTGCTTGTTACTCCAGTTATCTATTGACTTCCTACTTTTGCATTCCAATCCCCTATAATGAAAAGGACATCTCTTTTTCTTTTTTGGTATTAGTCCTTAAAATTCTTATAGATCTTCATAGAACTGGTCAACTTCAAATTCTCAGCATCAGTGATTGGGACATAGACTTGAATCTAGAATATAGCATCTATTCTAATGTTGAATGGTTGCTTTGGAAACCAAGATCATTCTGTTATTTTTGAGATTCCACCCAGGTACTGAATTTTGGACTCTTGTTGACTCTTGGGGCTACTCCATTTCTTCTAAGGGATTCCTGCCCACAGTAGTAGATATAATGGTCATCTGAGTTAAATTCACCCATTCCTGTCCATTTTAGTTCACTGATTCCTAAACTATTCCTAAACTGTCTATATTCATTCTTGCCATTTCCTGCTTGACCATATCTAATTTACCTTGATTTCATGGACCTAACTTTCCAGGGTCCTACAAAATTGTTAATTACAATATTGGACATTATTTTCACCACCATACACATCCATAAACAAGCAGTGTTTCTGCTTTAGCCCAGTGACTTCATTCTTTCTCCAAGGTCAGTACCCTTGACCTTGCCCTCCCTCTTTCCCAGTAGCCTGTTGGACACCTCTGTCCTGGGGGAACTCATCCTTAGATGTCATATCTTTTTGCCTTTTTATACTGTTCATGGGATTCTCACAGCTAGTATAATGGAGTGATTTGCCATTCCTTCCTCCAGTGGATCATGTTTTGTCAGAACTTTCCAGCATGACCCATCCATCCTGGGTGACCCGCATGGCATGGCTCATAGTTTCATTGAGTTATGCAGATCTCTTTGCCATGACAAGGCTGTGATCCATGAAGGGAGAAAAATGTCATACCTGCAAGAATAAAGTTTCAACTTACTAAAAACTGTATTTTCAGTTAACAAATACAGGGAAATGGTAATATTGCAAGAAAGTCATACATTGTTGAATTCTTAAGGAAGAGAGATATAAGAATTGGTAGATAGATTAGGACTTCAATATGAACCCAGAGAAGGCTTCAGGGAGGAACCTTGAAGAGTGAAAAGGATTTTTATTGGCAGAATCGCAGAATAGCTCTTCTGTTTAAAACAAAATGAAAATACATAGAAGAAACCAGGGTAAATCTAATTTTAAAGGAAATATTTGGCTAAAAATATGTGGTAAAGCACCTGTCTACAATGTGGTAGACCCAGGTTCAAGCCCTGGGTTGGAAAGGTCACCTGGAGAAGGAAATGGCAATCCACTCCAGTACTATTGCCTGGAAAATCCCATGGACAGAGGAGCCTGGCAGGCTGCAGTCTATGGGATCACAAAGAGTTGGACACGACTGAGTGACTTCACTTCACTTCATAAATGAACATGCATGCGTGTGTGCTCAGTTGCTTCAGGCGTGTCCGACTCTTTGCGACTCCATGGACTGTAGCCTGCTAGGCTTCTCTGTCCTTGGGATTTTCCAGAAAAGAATACTGGAGTGGTTGCCATGCTCTCCTCCATGGGATCTTCTCAGCCTTCAGATTTAACCTGAATCTCTTATGTCTCCTACATTGGCGGGTAAGTTCTTTACCACTAGTGCCACCTGGAAAGCCCCCAGATGAGTGTATATGAACATTATTACGTGCCTGAAGAGCCTTCAGAGATTTACTTAAACCTTATAGAACGTTTTGAAGTAGGTACTATCTTCTTTTTATACTTGAAAAGCTAAATTGCAGAGTCCTTAAGTGTGTGCTCAAAATTACACAGTAAACATGGGGACACTGAAATTTGCATCCAGGGATCCATGTGCTTATACCTCACAATTATTGCAACAACTCTTTAACAGGCACTCCTCATACACATTTTTCCACATGAAAACTGGTGATTAGTTTTTCCAAAACCACATGACCAAAAATGAGACTTTTTTGGTTTGTGACCAGAGCTCTTATGCCTTATCACTATTGGCCAAATACACTAGAAAAGATGATGAGAAACTTTATGAATCTATGATTGTGAGGGAAAGAAGATTCAACCTTGCTCTATTTTTTTTAATTTAATACTTTATTCTATTTTACAATACTGTATTGGTTTTGCCATACATTGACATGAATCAGCCACAGGTGTACACGATCTCCCAATGCTGAAGCCCCCTCCCACCTCCCACCCCACACCATCTCCCCAAATCATCCTGTACACCAGCCCCAAGCATCCTGTATCCTGTATTGAACATAGACTGGCGCTTCATTTCTTATATGATAGTATACATGTTTCAGTGCCATTCTCCCAAATGAAAACTTAAATTTTATTTTGAATGGGCATTAATTGGTCGCTGGTTTAGGTAAACTAATTTGACAGCATCATGGGGAAGAAGACCTTGGACTTGGGGAAGTCCATCCTAAAGGAATTTAATCCTGAATATTCATAGGAAGGACTGATGCTGAAGCAGAAACTCTAATACTTTGGACACCTGATGTGAAGAACTGATTCATTTGAAAAGACCTTGCGATCCAGAAGTCTACAAGCAATAAATGCTGGAGAGGATGTGGAAAAAAGGGAACCCTCTTACACTGTTGGTGGGAATGCAAACTAGTATAGCCACTATGGAAAACAGTGTGGAGATTCCTTTAAAAATTGCAAATAGAATTGCCTTATGACCCAGCAATCCCACTGCTGGGCATACACACCGAGGAAACCAGAATTGAAAGAGACACATGTACCCCAATGTTCATTGCAGCATTGTTTATAATAGCCAGGACATGGAAACAACCTAGATGTCCATCAGCAGATGAATGGATAAGAAAGCGGTGGTACATATACACAATGGAGTATTACTCAGCCCTTAAAAAGAATACATTTGAATCAGTTCTGATGAGATGGATGAAACTGGAGCGATTATACAGAGTGAAGTAAGCCAGAAAGAAAAACACCAATACAGTATACTGACACATATATATGGAATTTAGAAAGATAGTTAATGATGACCCTGTATGGGAGACAACAAAAGAGACACAGAGGTATAGAATGGACTTTTGGCCTCTGAGGGAGAGGGTGGGATGATTTGGGAGAATGGCACTAAAACATGTACACTATCATGTAAGAAACGAAGTGCCAGTCTATCTATGTTTGATACAGGATGCTTGTGGCTGGTGCATGGGGATGATCCAGAGAGATGATATGGGGTGGGAAGTGGGAGGGGGCTTCAGTATTGAGAGCTTGTGTACACCTGTGGCTGACTCATGTCAATGTATGGCAAAACCAATACAGTATTGTAACGTAGAATAAAGTAAAAATAAAATTTAAAAAAAGAATAAACAATCTTCTCAGGGGAAAAAAAAAAAAGACAAGACCCTGATGCTGGAAAAGATGGAAGGCAGGAGGAGAAGGGGATGACAGAGGATGAGATGGCTAGATAGCATCACCAACTCAATGGACATGAGTTTGGATAAACTCCTGGAGTTGGTGATCAACAGGGAGGCCTGGCATGCTTCACTCCATGGGGTCGCAAATAGTCGCACATGACTGAGCCACTGAACTGAACTGAACTGAACTGAACTGAAGAAGAATGGATGCTTGTTAGAAGGCCATCACTCTAAGGCTAATCCTTGTGAAAAGAGGGCCAGAAGAAGGTTATGGCAAAGGGATTGGAGGGCAAAAGGGAAATAAATTTCCTCTCTTCTATATAGGCCCTTCTACATAGCACTGAAGAGCCTTGAAGAAATGGCACAAGTTGAATACAGAATACAAGTGAGAAATAGGATGAACAATATATTGAATCTTTGCTTTCAGGTTATTGGCCTATATATGAATGATATTCTGCTAAATACTATGCTGAGAATTATCTTTGTACACATTATTAAGTGCACAAAGAAGTATAAGACTCTCAAAATTCTTGCCCTCTTTTCTTCTCTCTCTCTTTTTTTTGTCTTTCATTTTCTTCCATGGCCCTTTCTTTTCTTCATTCTTTCATTCCTCATTTGCTTAACTTTACTCCTTTTCTTGGTTTCCTTTCTTCCCTTCTTTTTCTTTCATTCTTCCTGAACAATATATATGATATATATATATATATTTAATTATATATGTTAAATTAAAGATATATTTAAATATTAATATACATATACAGCCACAAAATCAGAAGATATTTGCTTCTTGGCAGGAAAGCGATGATAAACCTAGTCAGTGTGTTGAAAAGCAGAGACATTACTCTGCTGACAGATGTCCATATGGTCAAGGCTATGGTCTTCCCAGTGATCATGTATGGTTGTGAATATTGGACTTAAAAAAAGGCAGAATACCAAAGAATTGATGCCTTTGAACTGTGGTGCTGGAGAAGACTCCTGAGAGTCTCTTGGACAGCAAAGATATCAAACCAGTCAATCTTAAGGGAGATCAACCCTGAATATTCACTGGAAGGACTGATGCTGAAGCTGAAACTCCAGTATTTTGGTCATCTAATGGTCATCTAATGTGAACAGATGACTCACTGGAAAAATCCCTGATGCTGCGAAAGATCAAGAGCAGAGGAGAGAGGAAGTCAGCGGATGAGATGGATGGATGGAAGCACTGATGCAATGAACATGAACTGGGCAAAGTTAGGAGGATATTGTTTCCAGTCAAGGTTGTATGTGACATTAGATAAGTGTGTTTTCTTTTCTTAACTAGAAAATAAGATATTCTTCAAGAATGCCCTAAAATCAAAGGCAAATATATTATTCAACAACTCAACAAATTAGTTGGAACTCAGCATTGGTAATTAAACAATAATTTTAATAAAATTAAGGTTGAGACTTGATCAGAGAAAGAAAAAATAAAAGTCAAGTCAGAAGGGTTCAGGGCAAATATTTCTAATAAAGATGGCTAGGCAAGATTAATGGTGGGCATCAAGCCCAAATTGTTCAAACTAATGGGGTCCTAGAAAGCTGTGTTTCAATCAAAGAGCAAGGGTGTGTGTGTGTGTGTGTGTGTGTGTGTGTGTATTTGTGTGTGTGTATTAGTCAGTCATATCCAACTGTTTGTGACCCCAGGGGCTATAATCCACCAGAATCCTCTGTCCATGGAGTATTCCAAGAAAGAATACTGGACTGGATTGCCATTCCCTTCTCCAGGGGATCATTCCAACTCAGGGATTGAACCTGGGTCTCCTGCATTGCAGGCAGACTGTTTACACTCTGAGCTACCAGGGAAAATACTCACTTAACAAAAATATTCACTAAATATTTGTTGAAATAAAAAGGCTTGAATGTGTATATTTACTAATATATGCATATATAATATATAATACATATCATATACAATATATATTTATATGTGGTTGTTCAGTCACTCAGTTGTGTCTGCAGTACTTCAGGCTTCCCTAAACTTCACCAGCTCTCAGAGCTTACTCAAACTCATGTCCATTGAGTCAGAGACACCATACAACCATTTTATCCTCTGCTATCCCCTTCTCCTGACTTCTATCTTTCCCAGGATCAGAATCCTTTACAACGAGTCGGGTGTTTGTATGAGGTAGCCAAAATATTGGACCTTCAACTTCAGCATTCCTTCCAATGAATATTCAGGGGTGATATCCTTTAGGATTGACTGGTTTGATCTCCTTGTAGTTCAAGGATCTCTCAAGAGTCTTCTCCAACACCACAGTTCAAAGCATCAATTCTTCAGTGCTCATCCTTCTTTATGTTCCAACTCACACATCCATACATGATTTCTGGAAAAACCATGAATGTGAAAATGAAAGTTAAGGTCACTCAATCGTGTCCAACTCTTTGCAACCCATGGCCTATATAGTACGTGGAATTCTCCAGACCAGAATATTGGAGTGGTTAGCCTTTCCCTTCTCCAGGATCTTCCCAATCTAGGAATCGAACTCAGGTCTCCTGCATTGCAGGAGGATTCTGTATTGGCTGGGCCACAAGGAAGCCCATAGATTTGACTGTATGGATCTTTGCTGGCAATGTAATGTCTCTGGTTTTTAACACACTGTCTAGGTTTTCCATAGCTTTTCTTTCAGGGAGCAAGTGTGTTTTAATTTCATGGCTGAAGTCAGCATCCACAGTAATTTTGGAGCCCAAGAAATTAAAGTCTTTCACTATTTTCATTGTTTACCTATCTATATACCATTAGATGTTGGGACTGAATGCCATGATCTTAGTTCTTTGAATTTATATGTGTTAACATACAAAATTAATATATATTAATATATATGTAGGCTTTGTATGTATATATCAATATATACCTATTATATAATGTATATTGTATATTATACATAAGGTTAAAGCATCTGCCTGCAATGTTGGAGATCCGGGTTCGATCCCTGGGCCGGGAAGATCACCTGGAGAAGGAAATGGCAGCTCACTACAGTATTCTTGCCTGGAGAATCCTATGGACAGAGGAGACTGGCGGGCTATTGTCCACAGGGTCGCAAAGAGTCGGAAACGACTGAGAGACTTCACTTCACTTCACTTCATACATATATACACATATAATATATCTTAATATATGTTACTTATGTTGGGACTGAATGCCATGATCTTAGTTCTTTGAATTTATATGTGTTAACATACAAAATTAATATATATTAATATATATGTAGGCTTTGTATGTATATATCAATATATACCTATTATATAATGTATATTGTATATTATACATAAGGTTAAAGCATCTGCCTGCAATGTTGGAGATCCGGGTTCGATCCCTGGGCCGGGAAGATCACCTGGAGAAGGAAATGGCAACTCACTACAGTATTCTTGCCTGGAGAATCCTATGGACAGAGGAGACTGGCGGGCTATTGTCCACAGGGTCGCAGAGTCGGACACGACTGAGCGACTTCACTTCACTTCACTTCATACATATATACACATATAATATATCTTAATATATGTTACTATATAAAAGTATTAGCATATTAATATATTAACTAATATACATATATGACTTATGTGTATAGAAAGTGAAGTCGCTCAGTCGTGTCCGACTCCTTGTGACCCCCTGGACTGTAGCCTACCATGCTCTTCTGTCCATGAGATTCTCCAGGAGAGATTACTGGTGTGTATTGCCATTTCCTTCTCCAGGGGATCTTCCCAACCCAGGGATCGAACCTGAGTCTCCCACATTGCAGGCAGATGCTTTAACCTCTGAGTCACCAGGAAAGCTACATATGTGTATAGCAACATATTAATATGTACAAATTACATAGTAGGACGTATAAATATATATCATTAATATATATATTAATATATATACAAATGTAAGGATTTTATTTCAATAAGTACTTACTACAATTTTTTGCAAAGTGAATACTTTCTTCACTTGCTTCTTAAGTTTCTTTGGATTGTTACATAGGAAGTCGTATAAAGAAATGGCCAGACACACATGCACACATGAACCCATACACATGTGGACAGAAATGCAAATATATCTGGAAATATAAATCAGATTTGGTTTTATTTGCTTCTTTCAGAACTTTGAGCTAATTTCTATCTAAATCACATTTTCTATCACTAAGAATGCCCTGTGATCCCAAATAATAATTTGGACAAGTAATCTTGCATCTAACTGAGCTACATTGCCTTGAAGTTAGAGAAAAACATGAAAAAGCTTGACTCTCATCTAACACATATAAATAATTCCCTAACTAGAGGCCACAGTCTTACTTGTGCACTGATGGTGCTACTGAATTAACCTAACTGGCTGATGGAGGATGAGGTTCTATGCAATGAGGAATCTTATCTATAGGAGAAAATTATCCTTTTTGGATTTCAAGAAGGTCTATTCACAGTGGACATGCATCTGGATTTTCCAAATCTATTATTTTAAATCACTTAGAAGAATACCTACAAGCTGAGTTCATTGCAAGAACAATTTCAGAAAGCAAATGCTGAAGGCACAACAGATTACTATTGGTAATTTATAGTAGGAGCTATCTGAGCTGACTTCAATTTAATAACCCACTGAGAACGGACCTAACGGAAGCAGAAGATATTAAGAGCAGGTGGCAAGAATACACAGAAAAACTCTACAAAAAAAGATCTTCATGACCCAGATAACCACGATGCTTTCATCGCTCACCTAGAGCCAGACATCCTCAAATGCAAAGTTAAATGGGCCTTAGGAAGCATCACTATGAACAAAGCTAGTGGACGTGATAGAATTCCAGTTGAGCTATTTCAAATCCTAAAAGATGATGCTATGAAAGTGCTGCACTCAATACACCGGTAAATTTGGAAAACTCAGCAGGGGCCAAAGGACTGGAAAAGGTCAGTTTTCATTCCAATCCCAAAGAAAGGCAATGACAAAGAGTGTTCAAACTACCACACAATTGTTCTCATCTCACTGCTAGTGAAATAATGTGCAAAATTCTCCAAGTCAGCTTCAATAGTATATGAACCATGAACTTCCAGATGTTCAAGCTGGATTTAGAAAAGACAGAGGAGCCAGAGATCAAATTGGCAACATCCACTGGATCATGATGAAAGCAAGAGAATTCCATAAAAACATGTACTTCTGCTTTATTGGTTATGCCAAATCCTTTTTGAAAGTATCAGTTCCATTCAGTTCAGTTGCTCAGTCATGTCCGACTCTTTGTGACCCCATGAATAGCAGCATGCCACGCCTCCCTGTCCATTACTAACTCCCGGAGTTCACTCAGACTAACGTCCATCAAGTCAGTGATGCCATCCAGCCATTTCATCCTCTGTTGTCCCCTTATCTTCCTGCCCCCAATCCCTCTCAGAATCAGAGTCTTTTTCAGTGAGTCAACTCTTCGCATGAGGTGGCCAAAGTACTGGAGTTTCAGCTTTAGCATAAATCCTATAGATGACAACAAACTATGGAAAATTCTTAAAGAGATAGGAATACCATACCACCTTAACTGCCTCCTGAGAAATTTGTTTGCAGATCAAGAAGCAACAGTTAGAACTGGATATGGAACAACAGACTGGTTCCAAATTGGGAAAATAGTACATCAAGGCTGTATATTTTCACCCTGCTTTAAACTTATATTCAGGATACATCATGTGAAATGTCAGGCTGGATGGAGCACAGACTGGGATCAAGATTGGTGGGAGAAATATCAATAACTTCATATATGCAGATGATATTACCCTTATAACAGAAAGTGAAGAGGAACTGAAAGGTCTGATGATGAAAGTGAAAAAGAAGAGTGAAAAAGCTGCTTTAAAACGCAACATTCAAAAACCAAAGATCATGGCATCCAGTCTCGTCACTTCTTGGCAAATAGATGGGGAAACAATGGAAGCAGTGAGAGACTTTATTTTGGGGGGCTCCAAAATCACTGCACATGGTGACTGCTGCCATGAAATTAAAGTACGCTTGCTCCTTGGAAGAAAAGTTATGGCCAACCTATATAGCATATTAAAAAGCAGAGATATTGCTTTGCCATCAAAAGTCTATCTAGTCAAAGCTACTGATTTTCTAGCAGTCATGTATGGATGTGAGAGATGGACTATAAAGAAAGCTGAGTGACGAAGAATTGATGCTTTTGAATTGTGGTGTTGGAGAAGACTCTTGAGAGTCCCTTGGACTGCAAGGAGATCCAATCAGTCATCCTAAAAGAAATCAGTCCTGAATATTCAGTGGACCGACTGATGCTGCAGGTGAAATGCCAATACTTTGGCCACCTAAGTGAAGACCTGACTCATTGGAAAAGACCCTAATGTTGGGAAAGAATGAAGACAGGAGAAGGGGATGACAGAGGATGAGATGGCTGGATGGTATCATCGACTTGACGGACATGAATTTGAGCAAGTTCTGGGAGTGGTGATGGACAGGAAAGTCTGTGATGCTGCAGTCCATGGGGTCACAAAGAGTCAGACATGACTGAGGGATGGAACTGAACTGAATTAAACTACACTCCAGAAACCTTACAGACCAATGCTAATGGAATTCTGACTACTCCCTGCTAGTAAGTTCTTGTCTAGTAAAGCTAGACAATCCTTCTCTCACTGGATATGCTTCTTTCCAAAATTTTTGTGCTTTAAATAGTTTAATTAAATATTACATGAACAAATTTGAAATAAATGCAGTGAAGATTACATGTCTTTCCTTCTGCATCTCTCTCTCTCCTCCCCACCTCCCCTTTATGCCATTTTCTTTCTTTTGGAAAGCCTTCACTGTATTTACTGGATAGAAAATTTTGTCTCGCTCTTTGTCTTCCCTGTTGGGGTGTAGAGTTTCTTAGTTTTATACTCTTTTGTTCTTTGGGTATCTATTTTATCCAGCATCATTGGTCCTCAGTATGATATTCTGGAGTTAATTATGGATTAAAGAATAATGCCTGGGTTTTTATATTCTATTGTTGTAACAGTACCTCATAATAAATTTATTTCATTTTGTTTTCACATTTATGTTCTAATTTTATATTTTTCTTTTCACTTTCCCTTTCCCCTGTTATGCCCTTCTTCTTCCTTCTCTGTCTCCCTTTCCCTCAATTCCTTCTTTTCTTTCATATGGAAGGTTTTTTTCCTGCTGTTTGTCAGTGTTTTGAGGACTTCACATTTCACTGTGCTTCTAAAGAAAGCTCCAGACTATGAGACAAAATTTTCTGTTATGACTCTAGGAAAACCAGGTAACTTCTAATGTGTAGAAGTACCTTACCTCTAAAATATGGAAGGCAAAATATTAATCTTTGCAGATACTCTACATATTGACATGTTAGCAATTTAAGAAATATGTAAAGAAGAAGGAGTCACTATAAGCCAACTATTTTTCATGCTAAGGGAAGCAGATTGGGTCAGAAACTGAGTAGGGAAAGATAGCTCTTCTAGGATAGAACTATTAAATGAAAAGTCGTGTGTATTCAGCTATCTCAAGAACTGAGGAACTTTGAATTTGCCTTTAGTGATTGGAAAAATGAACAGATGGTATCTAAGGCATTAGTGTTCTGGGGCTCATTGACTCACTGTTTGCATGGATTTTTAGATTTATTGGGTTTGAATTCCTGCATGGCTGCCTGCCACACAGCTACCTGATGATTCAAGTAGTATTTTCCTTGGCTAGTAAGGTCTGCATTTCATTGTTCCATCAACACTGAACAGACTGAAAAGGAGCCAGGAGCCAAATTTAAGGCCCATAAAAAACATTTCCAGGGATGACAGGATCGGGCTGGTTCTATCTGTATTTTATTATCTCTTGCCATTCTTCACAATTACAACATTTCTGGCTACAAAATAAAACTCTTAAATTCAATAAATACATCTAGGGAGAGTTGTTGGTAGTCTTACAACAACATAGTGAAAGGGACTTAGAAAAAAAATACATCCATTTAATGGAGACAGAAGAATTTCAGTTTTTTCTAAAATGATCATAAATTGCTTTTGCAATTGCTACATATCTAGGAGAAACATTATTCTTGTGCTGTTTTACATCCATAATTTATGTTGCATATAAACATTACCCAGGCTTCAAGCAATAATAAGTTGCAGACACACAGGTTAAAGAGATGCTTTGAGGTTCTGCTAATTGATGCTTAGAAACAATAAGGGATAAATAAGCAATATGTCTTTGAAAATCTTTAATTCTTAAATTCATGAACACAAACATAAACACAAAAACACAGAGACAAATTCTGTATTGTCATATAGGTATTTCTGATAAAATGCAAGGACACGGACAGTGCAAACCTAAGATATATTCATCTACAGTTATTTAATAATCACAATAATCAAAATGACTTAAAGACTGTAGGCCAGAGGACTTCCAGAAGACATTTCCCTTCTGCTTTCTATCTTTTCTTCTTTTTTTGCCACGTCTTGGTAAATGGGATTTTAGTTCCCAGACCAGAGACTGGACCTGTGCCCTGCAGTGGAAGCAGACTCCCAACCACGGGACTACCAGGGAAGTTCCCTGCAGTTTATCTTTAAACCCACCTTCCTGGGAAATTCTTTTCTGCTACTCTGAGTTCTTCTCTGTTCTTTACTAGCAGTACATACCTGCCATTAGTTTATAATGTTTTGTAATTAGTGAACTTTTTCATTTTAATTACAGAATTAATACATGCTTATGGTCAGAAAGATATAGAAAACTACAGAAAGAGAATTATAATTTCTCTTCAGCTCCAATTGTATTTTCTCAAGCCAATTCTTCCACTTCATACACTAATTTTAGAGGTAAGCACTGTTAGTAGGATTACATCCTTCAAAACTTCTTGCTCAAGGCACATATGGGATCTTGGTATTCATATGTTCTACCACTAGGCTTTTTACTGGCATATTATAAAGCTTACTTAAATTTCTGTGTCATATGAACAGATTTAAGCCATTCTTTTTAATATCTCCATATTATTCCTAAAAGCAAACATGTTATGATTTATTTTCCTATGCTCAGTATGTTCTCTGATTATTTTGAATTCTACTGTTATGGTGGGGTACCATACACATATATTCATGTTTACCTGCATACATATTTCCCTAGCTGAACTTTGAAAAATGGAATTTCTGAATTCAAAGGCTATGCATATTTAAAATTCAAAGAGACTGAACTAGTTTTTGCTCTGTATCTGTAATTTATAAAAATAGCCACACAACCTCCACATCTCCATGGCAAACTTTAATATTATCAAATTTTGAAAAAATTTATCAATCTGCATAGCATTTACTACTTCAATTTGCTTTTCTTTAATTCCTAGAAAAGTTTGGCATCTTTTCATCTATTCACTCACCATATGAAGGTCTTACTTTATGAATTTTCAGTTTCTATCTTTTATTATTTATTATTATTTATTTATTGAGTTATTATTTTTATTAGCTTCATTGTTTGTGTTAATATTTGAAATTATAATTTTTCTCCTTCCCAAATATTAACACAAAATATGAATCTATGTTCATTTAAATTTGACAATGTGATCAATAGAACAGATTAGAGAATATAATATATAAAATTGTTGCATTATAATGATAATAATTCTAATTAGTAGCAAGTATATTGACATATTCAATATATATCATTCAGATATTTGGCTAAATATTTAAATTCAGATATTCCTACAATATAATCATACAAAATTCATAAATGAATACTACAAACGTTTAAATGGGAATGGAGAAGGCAATGGCACTCCACTCTAGTACTCTTGCTTGGAGAATCCCAGGAATGGGGAAGCCTTGGTTGGCTTCCATCTATGGGATCGCACAGAGTCAGACACGTCTGAAGTGACATAGCAGCAGCAGCAGCAGAAGTACATAATTATAGATTTTAAAATTTTAGCATATTTTAATTGAGCTTTTTAATAGAGGAATATAATTACTTTTCTGTTTATTTAGTTTTTTTTTTTTTTGTCTTTACTGTGTTTATTAGTGCTTTACTTGCTGGCTCAGATGGTTAAAAATCTGCATGCAATATAGGAGACAAAGGTTTGATCAGGTTGGAAAGATATCTTGGAGAAGGAAATGGCTACCCACTCCAGTATTCTTGCCTAGAGAATTCCATGGACAAAAAAGCCTGGCCAGGCTACAGTCCATGGGATTGCAAAGAGTTGGACATGAC
>SJYC01105119.1:0-21059 GCA_006408675.1 Madoqua kirkii
ACAATTTTGTTCTGTAAATTCACTTTCTAATTATTATGGAATTAAAACTACAAATATGTTGATATAAAATAATTATAAATTAAAGAATATTATTCAGTCTTAAACATGAAAAAAATTCTGATACATAAAATGATAAACATGAACTTAGAAAACATGTGCTAAATGAAATAAATTAGACTCAAAAGGGTACTTATTTTATGATTCCACTTCTATGAGTTACATAGAAGAGATACATTTATGTAGGCAGAAAGTGGAATAGAGATTGTGAGCTCCTTGGGTAGGAAAGTTATAGGAAAGTATTATTAATTGATGCAGTGAAAGACAATAACAGAGAATGTTCAAACTACCATACAATTGTGCTCACTTTACACGCTAGAAAGATTATACTCAAAATTCTTTAAGCCAAGCTTCAGCAGTACATGAATAAGAACTTGCAAATGTACAACCTGGATTTCAAAGAATCAGAGGAACCAGAGATCAAATTGCTAACATTCACTGGGTCATAGGGAAAACAAGGGCCTTTCAGAAAAGCATCAACTTTTGCTTCAGTGACTACACTACAGCCTTTTTGTGGATAACAACAAATAGCAGAAAAATTTTAAAGAGAATGGACTTCCAGACCACCTTACCTGTCTCCTGAGAAACTGGTATGTGGATCAAGAAGCAACAGTTAGAACAAGACACAGAACAGTGGACTGGTTCAAAACTGGGAAAGGAATGTGACAAGGCTGTACATTGTCACCGTGATTATTTAACTTATATGCAGAGTACATCATGTGAAATGCCAGGCTGGATGATTTACAGCCTGGAATCAAGATTGCTGGGAAAAATATCAACAACGTCATATATGTAAATAATAACATTTTAATGGCAGGAAGTGAAGAAGAACTAAAGAGCCTCTTGAGAAAGGTGAAAGGAGACAGTGTAAAAGCTGACTTGAAATTCAACATGAAAAAAACTAAGGTCAAGGCATCTGGCCCCAACACCTCAAGGCAAATAGAAGGGGAGAAAAATAGAAGCAGGACAGATTTCTTTTCTTGTGATCCCAAATGACTGTGGACTGTGACTGCAGCCATAAAATTAAAAGATGCTTGTTCCTTGAAAGGAAAGCTATGACAAAACTACAGAGGGTATTAAAAAGCAGAGACATTACTTTGCCAACAAAGATCTGTGTAGTCAAGGTTATGGGTTTTCTCATGTGACAGTTTGGACATAAAGAGGGTTGAGTACCAAAGAACTGATGCTTTCAAATTGTGGTGCTGGAGGACTCTTGAGAGTCCCTTGGACATCAAGGAGATCAAACCACTCAGCCCTAAAGGAAATCAGTCCTGAATATTCATTGGAAGGACTGATGCTGAAGCTGAAGCTCCAGTACTTTGACCACCTCAAGGGAAGAGCTGACTCCTTGGAAAAAGTCTCAGATCCTGGAAAGATTGAAGGCAAAAGGAGAAGGGGGCAACAAACGATGAGATGGTTAGAGAGCGTCACCAACTCAATGGACATGAATTAGAATAAACTCTGGGAGATATAGAAGGGCAGGGGAGCCTGATGTGCTGCAGTCCATGGGGCTGCAAAGAGTCAGACACGACTTAATGACTTGTTACAGCAAAACAGTTTCTGCTTGATATGATATTCTGGAAATACTGAGTAGTATTGAATGCACAAATTCCTGAATGTTTAGATATCCCTTGCAGAAGAGTTTCATATTTAGGAAAAAAAAACAAAAACAAAAAAAACTTGAGGTTGGAGAGTGCCTGGGACAGCAGACCAATCTGAGTAGGGTGGCAAGTAGGAGTAAGCACATGTGAATTCTGAAAAGTAGCCAGGGGCCAAATCATTGAGAGTCGTTTACATCATGATAAGGTCTCTGTGTTTATTTGAACTGAAATTAATATTCTTAAAGGATTTTGAGCAAATGATAATATATTTTATGGCTTAAAAAAGAGTTCTTCACAAGTCAAAAAGAAAAACACCAATACAGTATATTAACGCATAAACATGGAATTTAGAAAGATGGTAACAATGACCCTATATGTGAGACCAGAAAATGGACACAGATATAAAGAACAAACTTTTGGACTCTGTGGGAGAAGGCAAGGGTGGGATGATTTGAGAAAATAACATTGAATCATGTATATTATTCTATGTGAACTGGATCACCAGTCCAGTTTCAATGCATGAGACATGGTGTTCAAGGCTGGTGCACTGGGATGGCCCAGAGGGATGGGATGCAGAGGAGGGTGGGACGGGTTTCAGGATGAGGAACACATGTACACCCATGGCTGATTCATGTCAATGTATGGCAAAACCCACTGCAATACTTTAATTAGCTTCCAATTAAACATACACACAGATACACACACAAAAGAGTGCTTCAGTCTTCTGGGCTAATGTTCAACAGGTGTTCTATGAGAATTGTTCCATCTGTAGATGAATTTTTTCACAGAACTAAAACAAAAATGTTTACTATCTATATGTAAATACAAAGGATCCAGGTAACAAAGCAATCTTGAGAAAGTAAAAAGGAACTGGAGGAATCATCTCCCTGTCTTCAGACTATACAACAAAGTAACAGTATGGTGCTGGCAAAAGAGAAAATAATAATAATAATAATAAAATAAAGCCAAAATGCAGATCAATGGAGCAGAATAGAAAGTTCAGAGATAAACCTATGCACCTATGGTCACCTAATTTACTACAAAGGAAACAAGAACACAAAATTGGGAAAAGACAGTCTTTTCAATAAGTGGTGCTAGGAAAACTGGACAACTACATATAAAATAATGAAATTTGAGTACTCTATAAGTTTCATTCAGCAATTCAGTCATATCTGACTCTTTGCAACCCCATGGACTGCAGCACACCAGTCATCCCTGTCCATCACTGACTCCAAGAGCTTGCTCAAACTGATGTCCATTGAGTCAGTGATGCCATCCAACCATCTCATCCTCTGTAATCCCCTTCTCCTCCTGCCTTCAATCTTTCCCAGAATCAGAGTCTTTCCCAATGAGTCAGCTCTTCACATCAGGTGGCCAAAGTATTGGAGCTTCAGCTTCAGGAACAGTCCTTTCAATGAATATTTAGGACTGATTTCCTTTAGGATTGACTGGTTGGATCTCCTTGCAATTCAAAGGATCCTCAAGAGTCTTCTTCACCACCAACATCAATTGTTCAGTGCTCAGCTTTATTTATGGTACAACTCTCATCTGGCTTAAAACTCAACATCCAAAAAAATAAGATTATGGCATCTGGTCCCATCACTTCATTGCAAATAGATGGGTAAACAATGGAAATATTTGCAGACTTTATTTTCTCGGGCTCCAATATACAAGCAGCGCATGCAGCTCAATATTAAAACAAAAAAAAAATCAAGCAATCCAATCAAAAAATGATGGAAGACCTAACTAGACATTTCTCCAAAGAAGACATATAAATATCTAACATGTGAAAATATGCTCAATATCACTAATTATTAGAGGAATGCAAATCAGAACTACAATGAAGTATCACTTCATACTGATCAGAAGGCCCATCATCAAAAAAATCCACAAACAGTAAATGCTGGAGGGGTTGTGGAGAAAAGGGGATCCTCATGCACTCTTGGTAAGACTGTAAATTGATACAGTCACTATGCAAAGCAGTATGGAGGGTCCTTAAAAAACTATAATTAGAACTGCTATATAACCCAGAAATCCCAACACTTGGCATATACCAAGAGAAAACCATAATTCAAAAAGACATGTGCTTTTCAATGTTTATAGCAACACTACTTACAATAGTCAGGACATGGAAGCAACCGGAATGTCCATTGACTAAGGAATTGATAAGAAAGATGCACTGCATATAGAGTCATTTGTAGAGATGTGGATGGACCTACATAGTTCCACACTGAGTGAAGCAAGTTAAAAAGAAAAAATATATATCATATATTAGCATATATATGTGGAATAGAAAAATGGTATAGATGATCTATTTGCAAAATGGAAATAGACACAGACATAGAGAACAAATGTATGGACACCATGGGGGAGAAGCAGGGGGTAGGAGGAATTGGTAGATTGGGGCTTATACATATACACTTTTGATGCTATGTATAACATAGATAAATGGGAGCATACTCTACAGTGCAGGTAATTGTACTTAATGCACTGTGGTGACCTGAATGGGAAAGAAGTCCAAAAATAGAGGATATATGTATATTTACATCTGATTCATTTTTCTGTACAGTAGAAACTAATACATCTTTATGTATTAGTACACCAATAATAATTAATTTAAAAAAGGAACTGTGCACCAATAATAATTAATTTAAAAATATAAAAGCAAAGCAGAGCAATATAAAGCGCAAAAAGAAACAGAAGAATGCTGATCATATTTTGAGAACAGAGTATAGGGTGGCCATCTTGGAACCAGAGAGAAAATTTTGGATATTATTGCCAACAGCCAAGCAAGGGATGACAGAAGCTTGCTATAGGCTGGTGATAGGATATGTAGAGAGAAGTAAATGGATGGAGGACATACTCTGAAGTCAAAGCTAACAGGTTTTGTTGGTGGTTCTGATGTATGATAAGAGAGGTAAAGCAATCAATGATTCCATTGTTCTTGCCTTTGGACAGCTGGCAAGGCATAATTGTCCTTTACCAAAATGGGGAACCAAAAGGAGAACTTTTAGAGAATTTCAGAACTTGTAAACTTTTATCTATTTATGCTTATAGATTCCAAACCATCATTTTAGTCACAACACATTCTGTTGTGAATCTTGAGTAAATGTTAGAGCAAAGGGCAATATATAGTCATTATTACACTATCTGTTTAGCCTCTTTGAGTTCATATGACCTCCACAGTTTTGCAATTCTGGAAAAATTTCTCAGGAGCTTTGAAGAGCTATCTACCTAGACAGAAATGAGGTGTTTTTTTTTAAACTGAGAAAAAAAAGTAGATAAGAAATAAAAGAGGCAGAGATAGAGATATATTACCCAAAAGGCAGAACATGTTACCTGTAAGTTGTGTCAAGTAGGAATGGTGAGCTGTCTACAGCATGTGTACGTGTGTACTCTGTTGCTCAGTCATGACCAACTCTTTGCCACCCTGTAAATTGTAACCTGACAGCCTCCTATGTCCATGGAACTTCTCCAGGCAAGAATACTGGAAAAGGTTGCCATTTCCTACTCTAGGAGATCTTCCTCACCCAGGGATCAAACCTGCATCTCTTGCATCTCTTGCATGTACAGGTGGTTTCTTTTCCACTTGTACTGTCTGGGAAGTTCTTATATAGCATTCAGAATGCTAATTTAAGTCCTGAGGATGCTCTGTATACAAGTAAAACATAAAAATATTACTGTATACACAGGTTATTGAAAAAAAAACAGATAGGCAGTGAGTGTCAGAACCTAGTGCATTCTGACTGCAGGCAATCAGAGTTGCTAATTTAAGTCCTGAGGATGCTCTGTATACAAGTAAAACATAAAAATATTACTGTATACACAGGTTATTGAAAAAAAAACAGATAGGCAGTGAGTGTCAGAACCTAGTGCATTCTGACTGCAGGCAATCAGAGTTCAATCAACCAAGTGGAAGTTGAGAGTGAGGATGGAAAAATGGGACACATTCTGAATAGAGTTATGATAGGCATCCTTATAAAGGAGCGTATGAAAACAGAAAACCTAGGATAAAAACAAGGCTTTGGAGTCCTTGAATTTTCAAGGACCTCTAAACTCGTAAAAGAATCCAATCTTCTTGAAGAAACAAAGTAGCCCTCATAGTCAACAAAAGAGTCCAAAATACAATACTTGGATCCTATCTCAAAAATGGCAGAATGAATTCTTTGTCACCAAAGCAAACCATTCAATATTATAATAATCCAAGACTATGCCCTGACCAGTAATGCTAAAGAAGCTGACATTGAACAGTTCTATGAAGACCTATAAGACCTTCTGAACTAACACCCAAAAAAGATATTCTTTCCATTATAGGGGACTGGAATGCAAAAGTAGGAAGTCAAGAGATACCTGGAGTAACAGACAAATTTGGCCTTGGATTACAAAGCAAAGCAGGTCAAAGACTCACAGAGTTTTGCCAAGAGAATGCACTTGTAATAGCAAACACCCTCTTCCAACAACACAAGAAAAGACCCTACATGTGGACACCACCAGATGGTTAATATTGAAATCAGATTGATTATATTCTTTGCAGTCAAAGAAGGAGAGGCTCTATACAGTCAGCAAAAACAAGACTGGATGCTGACTGTGGCTCAGATTATGAACTCCTTTTTGCCAAATTCAAACTGAAACTGAAGAAAGTAGGGGAAATCATTATGCCATTTAAGTATACCCATGGCTAAGCTGTATGAAGCATGTATGTGGCAGAGGAGATGTTGGGGGTGGGGCTGAAGGAAGATGGGACAATTATTTTTGAATTTAGTATCCTGGACAGGCTCAGAAACCCTTAGCCACGATTTTAAAATGCAAAATTTTGTGAAAATAGAGTGTCTTTGTTATTTTGCTACCAAATGAATTTGTTCCAAACCCTGACCTGAGCTGACAAGTCTTTTCCTGTCCAACTAAATGAGAATATTCATCTACTTTGTTGTAGAAATGGTTGTGTCTCCCGTATGCCACAGGAGTATCACCTAACCTATAGAATGCAAACTGCATTCCCTTTCTGAAAGCTGGATGGCTTCTAAAAGACATCTGGCCCCAGAGTGTCGGGCTAAAGAACTGCTGACCTGCATACAACTCCCCAGACGGGTGAGTTCTCCAGATTTAAGCCTTGTATTATTTTCCCACATCATGCAGGTGTTTACCAGACCTCAGCTTTTCAATGATTTCTACAATATTAGTTTAGTAGACACATTTACAGGGAACTAAACAGGACAAAGCTAAGAAACAGGCATACCGTGTACGATTCCAGATATGCTGCCTTAAGCACACGCGCTCATCTTTTCCTCTGTCACCTTTCTCACTGTATCGGTCTGTGAGTTCTGACACTGAGAATCCCCAGTCTGGACCACAGCAGGTGTACTAGGCAGGTAGTATGAAAAAACATGATGTTGATTTTCAAAAAGAAGCTATCAAACTGTTAATTTTTGTAAAAATTTTTAATTCTTTTAAAATTTTATGCAAAAATTAATATTCCAGGGCATCCCTGGTGGCGCAGTGGATAGGCATCCACCTGCCAATGCAGGGGACATGGGTTTGATCCCTGGTCCAGGAAGATCCCAAAAGCCGTGGAGCAGTTAAGCCTGTGTGCTACAACTACTGAAGCCTGTGTGCCACAACAAAGACCTGGCGCAACCAAAAGGATCATTAATTAAATAAATTTCAAAAATTAATATTCCAAATAAAATGTCCATAGATGTGCCTTTTAGCAAATGGAGAGAGAAAGTGAGACAGAGAAGAGAAAAAAGACATAAAGATTAGCTCTTGCCTGGGACTGGCAGTGAGAATGCAGAATGAACACAAAGGGGCACAAGGGATCTTTCTGGGGTGATGGAAAAGCCAGTTTTAGTTTTAAAACTAAACTGTGATGGAAGTCATCACTGTCAGTTTTCTACAAATCTATGAATTGTACACTTAACATGGGAGAGTTTTATGTCATGTAAATTATACCTCAGTGAAGATGTGGAAAAACTAATCCTAAATGTTGGGAGTAACACTGCTTATGTCAACACCTCTTCTTTTGTCCTGATGTTTCAAATTGACACCAGTTCAAACAGGGGAAGAAAGACATAGTAAATGAGATCCATTCCTGACTGTAGGGGAAAAGGAGAAATTTTGCTCCCAAATGACTAATTTTACATCCAGACAGCGGAGATGAGTTCTTCTAGATATTCCCCCACATTTAGAAAATGAAATTGAAATTATTTCGAGTGTAACACGCCATGTGTGCCTCGCTAATTACAGCATACATCACATCAAACGATAGTATTTTGTTTACCACTCATCCTGCAAAGATGGCGGAAACTCCTGAGGACGATGTCATGGTCTTCCCCACATTTTCAGGACCCAGCAGGTGTTCAATATATGAGTTTATTGAATGGAAGGATCTCTTCATCAGAACCACTGAACACACTTCCATTTGCTTGAACAATATAAAGCAAATTAGAAGGACATTCCCTACTTTCTAGACCAGGATTTCCCAACCACAGCACTGTTGACGTATTGGCCCCGATAATTCTACCCTGCGGAGGAGGGCTGTTTGGTGCACTGTGATGTGTAACAGCATCCCTGGCTTAGATGCCAGCAGGAGCCCTTGCATACCCCTCCCCGCCCCGCCGACCCCCACCCTCGCCCGACAGCTGTGACAAGCAAAATGTCCTCTGGGTGGCAAAGTCACCCTTTCTTGAGAACCACACAGCTTTAAACAGAAAGAGTATAATGAAGATCAAGTCAAACTGTTGTGCTCACGTTTCAGCAGTGCTTTTCATGTTATTACTTCCTAAAGCCAGTGAGAACATGAAAAAGAAAACGCGTATGACTAGCAAAGGATAATTCTAGGACCACGGGCCTTGGCATTTTAGGGGAGAAGAAAAGAAGTCCTTTTTAATTTCCTTCTAAGTGTGAAGATGCAAAAGGCTTGTTCTGATCCAAGGCTGACAGTTTTCAGGATATGTGGAACTGGAAAAATCCATATGAGAAGGGTCCAAATGTCAAATGGCCGATGGCTGTAAAACAGTATAAAAGCAGCATGCTCTTTGCCAGCACTGGGCTGTTCATTATGAACTGTAGCTAGGGGAACAATTTTGAAAATGCTATTGAATATGTATTAAAAGAAAAGATCTACAGTAATGCAGGTCCTGATCAGCTGCTATTAGTAAACCACTCAACCAGTTGGAAAGGTTAAGAACTGTGGTGGCAAAAACCATTAAGTGCAAGTTTGATCCTTTGGCATTTTGCTTTTTCTCAATCACCAGTGCTTAGCAATCCTCTTCCATACACCCTGGCATAAAATCTGAAAAGCTGTTATCCATATTGTCTGCTTTAAATGAGTCCCTGAACATTTCATTTTTGACTCTTACTTTGGAGATATTGGGAATTTCATGCTGATGTTAGAAGCTTAAGATGTATATTTTGGGCAAAATAACTATAATATAGTACAGCAAAGAAAAAATTATATTACTTGACTGTGTTTTGTTATCAAGATTCATAATACTTTACTGCAAAGCATCATTATTTTTTATTTAGGAAAACAGAGAAATACACTCCTAACGTGAATACCAACAACTTAGGCCCTACAAATGACATCGTTAGTTTCAGCCCCTTCTGGATTTATCAGTCTATCGCATATCAGAAATGGCTATAGCAGACAGCTTAACTGTCAATTCCTAATATCTGAAAAGGAAGTATATCTTTCAAGATTATGTTTGTAAAAATATTTATATTTCTGCAAGTCTATTGGCAAACATAAGTAGGTTTAGGATTCTGAAACATTAAGCATATAATTCCTCAATCTGCTAAGACAAAGAACATACACAATATGCAAAAAGCCCTCTATTCAAACAAGCTGTGACTGTATACATAACTATGGTATTCAAATTAGATTACTAATTTAGACATGTTCTATCATGTCAAGTAGACACTAACATAAAAAAAATTCAACAGGAAGGAAAATGAGGTAAGGAAAACTTACTCTCTTTAGAAAATGAAAACTCCTAGTACATAATATTAAAATACATACTTATGGAAAGATTAGTGGGATTGCAGCTTAATTACTCACCTTGGTGGTGAGTAATAAACACAGTATTGTCAAATCACCTCTACAGGATACTACCTCTGTGCCCTGGATTATCATATTTGCATTTGGATGAAACTGGGACACATGAGGCATGAAATGGCTAAACTAAGTTTCATTTTACCTCGTTTGAATTTCCTTACATATTATTATAAAATGCACTAAAGTCACACACAAAACACAATATTATTGGATATTATTATTTAAATTCTCATATGCCTAGTAATTTCTCAACTGCAATGGACTAAGGCTACTATAATATACCACGTGTAACGATAATTACTAGAAGAACTAATATAGTTGCCTAACATTTTTATAAAACTTTAAAAAAATTTACAAGTGTATGGTGATTTTAAAAAATCAGCAGTAATAATAAAAGATCAACCCACCAAATGCCACAAATGTATAAGCCCTTTTGGATTCAATTTTTTTCCACTAAAGCTAAAACGTAAAATTGGCACCATGAAGCTTGAAATTGAGATTTACAGATAAGCACTGGTACCAGCATTTGCTACTTGCTAGAAATTGCTTTTATCTGAAAATTGCTATTTAGCAAGGTCCACAGATATTTTTTATGAAATAAATGTAGCATCATAAACTTTTCAAACAGCTGTAAGATTCCATGAACATTTCATGATTCTAAACATTTCCATATACTAATAGTTAATATCTGCCTTAACAGTAGCAAAATTAGGTAAATTTCAGAATATGTGAAGCTAAAATATAAGTTGTAAAACTAAAATAAACCCTTTCGATTTATCCTGCATAATTTTACACTGCTTAAGAAAAAGACAAATGCTTTAATGCTTTGGCATTAAAAGGGGAACATGATAGCTGCTTTGGCAAGATAAAGCAAGCTGTATTAATGTATTTGGAGAATTCAGGAATGATATTATAAAAGGAAAACGAATAGTTTAAACTTAATTTGACTAAATTATATCACACACACACACACACACACACACACACACACACACACTTTTCACCTACAAAGGCCATTATAACAATTGAAAAACAAATTTCCATTATACCAGACAGCAAATTTAACTACAATGGTTTTACAGTGTTAAATGTTGAATGCTTTTCTTTTTAAACTTAGATGCTTTTTAAGAGCTTTTTAAGATAATGAAAGAAAAAGATGTTTGTCTCTAAAAAAAGCTTTCCCCCAGTTGGACTTGATTGCATACATTTGCATAAAGAATCTGTGGTCCATCAAATATAGAGACTGCAGTCAATATAGCTTCCACTATTGGTGCTTTGAGCAGACTAATGAAAAAAAAACTCTTAAATTTTTTTTTAAGTAGCTACCCCCTAATTTTTCTTTAGTGGCTAGTCATGAAGACACAGGCAACATAATGGAGTGGCAAGAAGCCAGAATTTGAAGTCAGAATGCCTTATTTGGGTCCTAGGAGCTCTACCATTTATTAGCTATGTTATCTCCCCATAGTCACCTCGGTTCCCTCATCTCTGCAATGGGAATAATTCCACCTTCAGGTCAAAATAAAAGGAGCAAGGACTGATATGCATGATACTAACTAAAACACATGGTAATTATTTTCATCATCCCTCCAATACTCCAGCTTGTCTATGACTTAATGTTGCCTGTTTCTTATAAGGCAAGTGAAAATTATAGGCTACTGTACCTATAGGAGAAGGCAATGGCACCCACTCCAGTACTCTTGCCTGGAAAATCCCATGGACAGAGGAGCCTGGTGGGCTGCGGTCCATGGGGTCTCGAAGAGTCGGACACGACTGAGCGACTTCACTTTCACTGTTCACTTTCATGCATTGGAGAAGGAAATGGCAACCCACTCCAGTGTTCTTGCCTGGAGAACCCCAGAGACGGGGGAGCCTGGTGGGCTGCTGTCTATGGGGTTGCACAGAGTCGGACACAACTGAAGCGACTTAGCAGCAGTACTTAATATATATCAAATAATCCAGTGAGCCAAAACGCTCAATAACTCTAACAAGATTGGTTCAAAGGTCCAACCCTCCAAAGATGCTGTGGCCATAAGAAAAGCTTATTTTTGTAAACCACCAAATGATGGGTCATCATCACTGTCCCTTTCAGTGTGCTCATTCATGGGCACAATGAGACATGCCTGTTATGAGAACCAAGAATTTTATGTGTCGAGAAAGTAATTCTTTCATTCTTCCCACTTTCCCAAGTGCCCATGTCCTGCTGTTAATGAAGGAGAAAAATGAATGAAAAGGGAAAACAAGAAATGACAATTCTATGCTATAAGCAGCTTGAGATCGAGAATTGTGCTTTATTCATGATTTCATTTCTTATTCCTTTCCTTTACCCCACTCCCCATCCCTTTTCCACACAGTAGGTTCTTAATACTTCTTCACAAGCCTTGAAAGCTGTATGAGACACAGTCACTGTCCTGTGTGTAGTTACAAGCGCGTTAACAGTCAGACTGTTCCCCTGCTCTCTGCCTTTTCTTTGTATTTCTCTCCTTTTGTCACCCATTCCATCAAGCCCCTCATTCCACTTCACCTCTGGTTTCTACCACATTGTGTCCAAGCACTTGTTGATAACTTCCCTCACTTAGTCTTACTATTCTCCCATCTCCCTTCCCTCTGCCTGCCACCTTGGCATTCAGGCTCCTTGGAAAAGCCATGCCAAACCGAGACAGCATATTAAAAAGCAGAGACATTACTTTGCCAACAAAGGTCCATCTAGTCAAAGCTATGGTTTTTAAAGTAGTCATGTATGGATGTGAGAGCTGGACCATAAAGAAGGCTGAACTCTGAAGAACTGATGCTTTGAACTATGGTGATGGAGAAGACTCTTGAGAGTCCGTTGGACAGCAAGGAGATCAAGCCAGTCAATCCTAAAGGAAATCAATCCTAAATATTCATTGGAAGGACTGATGCTGAAGCTGAAGCTCCAATACTTTGGCCACCTGATATGAAGAGCTGACTCATTAGAAAAGACCCTGATGCTGGGAAAGATTGAAGGCAGGAGGAGAAGCGAATGATGGAGGATGAGATGGTTGGATGGCATCACTGACTCAATGGGCATGAGTTTGAGCAAGCTCCAGGAGATACTGAAGGACAGGGAAGCTTGGCAAGCTGGAGCCGATGGGGTTGCAAAGAGTCAGATACGACTGAGCAACTGAACAATGACAACAATGCACCTTCTCAGTCAGATTACAACCTCAACAACAACTCCAAATACACAGAAGACTTGAAAACCGGTATCTCCAGCTGAGCCTCTGTTTTAAATTCTAGAACCACCGGCCTGTGCAAATGTCAACAGAATCCCAAGCCCTGGATATTGCCCTGGTCCCTTGTATCATTACACAAATCCATACCTGAATGCATTATCTCCCCATACAAACCACGTCATCCTTTGTATTCATTATCAAGAACAACTCTGTCCTTTCAATCACCCAAGCCAGAGCTCTGGGAGTCATCTCTAACTTTACCGCCCCTTCCTGCTTCTCTTCTTCTCTGTCCCTCCCCCACCTCCCCATCAGTCTGAGTTCAGACCTTAAATCCATCTAGGATTCAACAGCTTTTGCACACAACTGCTCTTTTCCACACAGCCATCCTCACATCCCATCCATTCTCTACAACACACCAGACTGATCCTTGTAAAAGAACGGCCTGAAATGCTCAAATTCATCTGGACCAAATACGCCCTACAAGACCATTTCCAAAGTGTCTCCAGCTTCCACTCTCCATTTCCGATCCCACCTACTGCCCCACACGTGCACCTGCCATAGGGAAAAACCAGCTGTCTCATAGATACACCATACTCTTCAGCGCCTTCACTGCACCATTCTCCCTGGTCTCTCTGCTCAGAAAGATTTTTGCCATCCCACTCCTATCCTCAGCTGCTTGGTCCCTTCCAACTCACTCTTTCAGACTCAGACCCTGCCCTATTCCCTAGGGGGTAAGACAACTCTTTAGATGTCTTTAGAGCCCAGCATCTTTTATGCACTGGTTAAAACTGGAGTTAGGCACCATTTCCCCTCCCAAAACTGAGAGTTTTGAGAGATGTGAAAGGAATCCTCTTACGTCTGAGGTTTCATTATCTAACACTATGCCTTGTATATCAATATATATCTGGTGAATGCATAAATGAATAAAAACCAGTCCAATTAAGTGTGACTCAAACACTGCCAAGCTGCTAGTGGCTGATTCTGTGTGAATGAGAGGCTCACAGCTCTTTTTAGAAGAGGTCATGGAAAATATCAGAAGGCCACTCTGGCTGCAATTCCCAAGTGCTGAATACAGAAGTCGTGGTGTTCCCCTGTGTGGCCATGTTATAGATTGGCTCTTTTACAGTTTTTTTTAAAATTGTCTTGTGTGGTTTTATTGCCTGTGATCTATAACATGCACTACTTCAACATTAAAGTCTCCCAAAAGCTTCAGCAAGTTCAGCCACACGGGGGTGATAGAAAAAGGAGAACAGGTCAGGGTGAAAGGCCAGAGAGAGTGGAAGCAACATTAACAGCAATGACTGAGTCACAAATACCTCAAGACCTGAACCTCAATGACCCATCTGAATGCCCTTTATCCTTAGGGAACACATTCACAGGACAGCTTCCATATGCAACCCTGGAGCTCCCTGAAGACTGAAATAACAGATGTAGCAGTGTTGACTAGTCACAGCTTTTGGTCCTATGAGAAAATCAACTGAAGTTGATCACTTACAAATGAACATTACAACAAAAGATCCAGGGACTGGCTCCTATGAAATTAAAACAAAGTACAAAGCTACCGTAGGTCAAATAAAACACTTGAAAAATAAAAACTTGCCTATTCCATGAGGGTTTCAAGCGCTCTGTAGTTTAGCAGGCACACACCTCAATCAGGCCAAGCTTCCCTGTCCTCTACCATAAAACCCACATGTAGAAAATTGAATTTTTCTTAAGTTTTTAATCACTCACAGACTTGAAAATTATACAGTCCTATAAAACCAAGAAGGGGGAGTAGGTTAGACATTAACATACCAAATATTATAACAATGACAACAACACATATAGTAACTCAAAACCCAAGGGATATGAAGAACTTTCTAACGGATTTTTAATTTTTTAAATGGATTTAAAAAATTGTTTTATTTGGGGGGAAAATGCTCCTTACAAAAGTCGCTGCAAATTACAGAGACTCTGCAACAAATATTGGCTCCAGTGTGAAATCGTGAGAAAATAGAGGAGGTGCCGTTCACGGTAAAGGGTTTTGAAAATATCAGACGTTGGTTTTAAAATCTGCCCTTTCCCTCTGCACTTCGAGTGCAGTTAGAGAGACTAGGATGCAGATACAGAAGATGTGACGCGATGGTCATTTTCCAAGACAACATGCCTGCACCTTACTTGTGAGACACACATGTTCATTTACTTAAAAACCATAGTCTCACCGTGACACACGACATCACTACAGTAATGTTCACTGCTAATTAAATAAATTTTTGATTTACTTTTTTAGAAATCACCTGAGAAAAATCTCAGGTTGTTCTTTCTTGGGTGAGAATGACGCAACTGCTGCTGCTGCTGCTGCTGAGTCGCTTCAGTCGTGTCTGACTCTGTGCGACCCCATAGACGACAGCCCACCAGGCTCCCCCGTCCCTGGGATTCTCCAAACAAGAGCACTGGAGTGGGTTGCCATTTCCTTCTCTAATGCATGAAAGGGAAAAGTGAAAGTGAAGTCACTCAGGCGTGTCCGACTGCTAGCGGCCCCATGGACTGCAGCCTACCAGGCTCCTCTGCCCATGGGATTTTCCAGGCAAGAGTGCTGGAATGGGTGCCAGTGTCTTCTCTGAATGACGTAACTATGTGACATCAAACACAGATAAAGTTTGCAAGCTTCTTCACTGCGTCCCGTTATCAGTGGATGGCTGTATGCCTCCTATTTCACAGGGCTAACGTGGATTTCTTTTCTGAGATCACTGAGTGAAACTAAGCTTTAAACTCTTCCTCCACAGAGATCTAGAAGACCGTGGCACAAACCTTCAACCATCCCTTCAGTTCTATCCCAGGGTCACTGTGGGGATGGAATGAGACTGAGTAGGATTATTTCAAGAAGCACAATACAAGAAACCTATGCAACAAAGCTGGACGATATGAAGGCTCCCAAGTTACGCAGTAGAACACTAGGCCTCATAGACTCCTGGGCACCACTCCTGGCTCTGAAACTCACTAATGTGCTCTTGGACAAGTGCTCTGATCTTTCTGCTTGTGCAAAAAAATGATAACAAAGTAACCGCATAAGGTCACTGTGGGGGTTCAAGTAAATCATGTATGTTGTTCCTAGCATGGCAGCCGGCACACATAAAGGTTCTGTGTTAGCTGTTCATTCCATCCAGTAAGGATGTGGCAGACAAATCATGGAGCTGTCTGTCCCCACAATCACACCCACTCTCAAATTCAGCAGCATCCCAACCTTGAGGGGCTGTCTCTACCATGTTGCACATGCACTGTTTATTTGGAGAACTGGTATCACTTTCCACGTGTTTCTCCCAGATGTCTGAGGCCAGAGCTTTAGAAATACAATCAGCCCCCAACTCTCCAAGCCTACAGGGACGATAATTCAAAACAGGAGAGATGACTGGGAAGAGTAAATGGTCTTTATTCATTTTATTCATACCATAATTAGCCTGCATTTCTGATACTTACATCTTCTGACAGCTGGATGTTGGAAGAAAGTTGTCTGGAAACACAAGTTGTGTGGTCACAGACAAGCCAACAAACAGTTAACAGGGAAAGAAATAACACTATGCATGTTCTAAAGAATTAGTTGAAAGTAACTTCTGGCCCCAACTTGAGTCACTGAAGTGACTGAGGAAGACTTGTATTATCGAATCACCCAGAGCAGAGGAACATTTGAAATGTAAAAGCACTTGAAAGAGTAAAGGGAATATTTGTGCTCTGGCAGGAGGGCTAAAACTGAAGTAGAAGATATTTCAGAGAGATGTGGAAAGACTCAACTGATGGCAAGGACCCTTTCTGACACCCTCCTGGAACCTTGCACCCATGGACTTTTAAATTTTTTAATTGAGATATAATTAACATGCAAAATCATATTAATTTCAGATGTATGACATAATAAATCAACATCTGTATATATTACAAAATAGTCGAGATTAGTCTAGTTAACATCCATCACCAAACATTAGTTAAAAATAATCTCATATGAGAACTTTTAAAATCTACTCTCTTAGCAACTTTCAAATAGGCAATACAGTATTATTAACCTTAATCACCATGTGGTACAGAGAATTTTTTATTTAAAAAAGCCAAGGCAGAATATCTGTCTTGAAGCACCTTTCAGTAGCAGGATACAAGGTTTAATTAAACATTAAATCAGTCTGTAAGCTGCCTGTGGCCTATGTGCCTGTGATAGCAATTACATTTTAATATCTAGAAAATGAGTTAATATTTACCAAGGGCCAGAATAGTCTGTAGATCTGGATGATACTCTAAGGAAGCCACAGGAAAAAAAGTAACTTTCAATCATTCTCAACTTTTAGAAGTCAAATAAGATGCTCAACAGGCTGTGGACCAGAGTTTTAACAAAGTGCAGTCCATCAGTCCATGGGCAATAGGTTCTAAAACCCCCGAGGATACCAAAATCAGTGGATGCTCAAGTTCTTTATATAAAATAGCATTATATCTGCATATAACCTTAAAGTACATTCCCTCACACATTTCATCGCTAGATCTCTTATAACACCTAATACAATCTAAATGCCACGTTAACATAAATATGTAAATGCTATATAAATGCTTCTGGAGCAAAGTAAATTTAAAGTAAGTTCTTGGAACTTTCTGGAATTTTTAAAAATATATTTTCAACCCATGGTCAGTTGAATCTACAGATGTGGAACCTATGGATATGGAAGGCCGACTGGACAGCTCACATATGACCCCTGAAGCTGCTTCCGACCTCACTGTACTAAGGCCCAGAGGAAGCATGCTTATTTAACATGAAATATAAATTATTGCCATTTCTGAACAAACAGTACAATATGCAGCAAAGTGTACACCCTCTCTCTCTCTGCCCCAGGGGTACTCCCCAGCTAGGACTGAACTCATGCTCACAGATGATGCCAATTGCAGATGAATGACCTGCTTGTGGTGGTTCACTAGGCTGTGCGGATCCCGCAGCTTCATCTGCAGGCAGCAAACAAACCCGGGAGGGGCGGCCTCCAGCAGGAACCCAGGAACCGTAACACACCACTCTCTTTTTCTCAATTCTCTGAATATATGAGCATGAAAGGAAAAAGCAATGGAATCCACTTCAAACCAAAGGATAAATCCTATTTCACCTGCTGCTATCTCTATCGTGTGCTAAGGCAGACAAGCCTTTTATGATAATTATGAGAATAATAACAGCTCCCAGTCATGGAGAACTATGCTGTGAGTTAAGCACTCTGCATACTTTACAGCCTAATGTAAATTTTCTCATCTGTAAGTGAAAGATAAGAACAAACCTATTTTATTATGTTATTATGAGGATTCCAGGAGAAGAGAAGGAAAAAGCACTCTGGAAGTTGAGGCAGCAGGGCCAAAAAGGATAGGGTTTGAGATAGACAGACATAGGTTAAAAGCCCAAATGCGATTTCTACAATTTGATCTTGCTGAGTTCCAGTTTCCTCTTCTCCAAAGTGGAGATGAAGCCACCACCTTGAAAAGGAATCGAAAGAGATGATTGGTCAAATACCAGCTGGTGTCTACATTACCAGGAGGTGTTCAATAAATGCTTATACCCTGTATCCTATGATACATGTGAACAGTTTCTGTTAACTGTCTGCAGTCATTCAGTCATTCAATGTCAAGAGTATCCACAGAAGCACTTCCTTTAGTAACAATGATAATTTTACCCAGTTTAATAAGTCAGACGCTGGTTTAACAGCTTTACATCTATGAACTCATTTAATCATCATCACAATCCAGGGAGGCAGGTACTGTAATGCCCATCTTACAGACAAACACATTCAGGCACACAGTTCAGGTAACATGCCCAGGCTCGAAGAGATGGTACCTGAGTTAGCAGCAAGTCTCCCTAGCCTGTCCTCCTAACCTTGATGTGACAAGAGTATATGGGGGTCAACTTGTTTGAGCTGCTATACTTGGATATATATCTTAAGATAAGCAATGGATGCTGTTGCCACCAACTACAATGTGTTGAATAACTTATCAACTTCTGAAATAACAGTTTGTGTATTTTCTTAGAATTCCTTAAAATACTATGATTTTAAATGAGATGCCTTTTAAATGAGATGCCTATAACTAGTTCATCTTGTTCCATGTGCCAGAATACTATAAATAAATGTGCTTCTTTTTCTAAGGAGCATGTAAATAAATCTCACATTAAACCACAATCCTGAGTTTTGCAATACAAGTCTAAATCAAAAGAAGATATATTAGCGCAGTCTGAATATCTGTTTTATTAAACTAATGACTTCCATACCAAAAAAATCTGAATATTCTCCTTATCTCTAGTATTCATGTCTTCACAGTCATAGCAGTACTATATGGTATTTCAAACTATCCTTTTACAAATTTAATCAACTCAAATATTAAACATCAATGATGATAATCTATTTCTCTGCTTAAGAGGAATCTCTGGGGGAACAGATGAGAGAGAAAGGTTAAAGAATTCTGGAATTCTATCCTTCAAAGTAGGACAGGGCAGCTACCTAAGTCATGCTCTTTGTTTATTAAGATAATTAAGCCTAACAGTACACTTAACTTACAGACTCAACAATTGTCTGGCATGAACAATTTCCACTTTTTCTAAAACAAAGGGGATGTGTTCAAAGGGGTCTCTGCAAGCTCCCCGTACAATGCATGCTATTTTAAAACATGATTTATGTGTCTAATTCCTGGAGCTGCCTTGAAAAATATACTGGGTTTTTCCTTGCATGCACCTTATTAGAAGACACTCCAATCTGAAGAGTGCACTCTGTTTCAGACTGCAGGGCGCTATATCATGCCAGCATTTTCATTAAATACGTTCAAGCTGGACCTTAAACAAATGGAAGGGAGAATCACAGCTGCAGCCACTGCAGAGAGACACACTTATCCGGCCAGGAGGCTTACATAAGAGGTGCAGGACAGTCAGGGTGAAACCGAAGTGTCATCATCTGAACACGACTGCTTTGAGATTTGCTCACATTCTTCACATAAATGGATCACATAACACTGAGCGGATTTCTCATTTTATTTGCCTTATAGCACAAAACTGTAGGTTGACATATTAAGTTGTTTTCCCCTAAAGGATTGGGCTCTAATTAGGGAAACGTTGGGAACTTCTGCCTAGAGGGAAAGTGGGATGCACGGGAAGCCTGGAGGCCAGAGAAGGAATGATTTAGCCTCCATCCCTGAAGACCTAGCGCATCCAGGAATATTACTGGAGTCACTCCCCTGAGGACCGGGGTCGGAGGTGACAAGAACCCCCTACCTCCTGCGCGCGCGCGCACACACACACACACACACACACACACACACACACACACACACACGAGTCAAGGAGCTCGGAATGTCGTTAGTCGTCGTCCGCTTTACGGGAGCCTCGAGGACAGGAGAGTGTCGTGTAAAGGTTGACCGTGCAAGTCGTCTCTAACGTCGGTCGGGGCGGTCCCTGCCGACGGAGAGGGGCGCATGGGGCGAAGCGAAAGAGTTGAGGTTCGACCTCGGGGCGATTGTTTTCCACGAAGGGTGCTGCACTTCTATTATTTTTTGTTTGGAGGGGAAGGGCGCCGCGGTCCCTCCAACTTTAGAAACTACAGTCAACTTACTGGGATGCAGGAGACAGAGAGCATTCGAGGGGGACCGCGCTCCGGCTGGGCAGATCCCCGCTGGCCCCGCACTGCCCCAGCGGCTGCGGCGGGTGCGGGGCGAGGCGCTGCCGTTCTGCACCAGCCGCCTCGGCTCCGCGGTGCCCGGAGCCCGGCACTCGCTGGGGCGCACCTCCTGGCGGCAGCGGCGACAACGAAAACTACACGGGTCCGCGTGGTCCCGAGCGCTGCCGCAGCCGCCTGCCCCGGAGTGCAGCGATCCGAGCCCCTGGTGCGTGTCTCCGGCTCCGAGGGAATCGCGGCTCTACAAGAAAGGCGGCCGGGGAAAAGCCGAGGCGTTGCTGCCGGGAGAGCCGCCAGCCCGCTCCCAAGCGGTCGGTCACATCGCGGGCGCGGCGGGAAGCGAGCCGGCGAGCATGCACCGCAGTTCGCACTCGCAGCCGCACCACGGAGAATGACAAGCTCCGAGGCGGTGCAGCCGTGCGGGGCGCGGGGTGCCACTGCGCATGAGCCCGGCTGGCTGCGGCACGTCACGGGGGGGCGGGACGAGGAGGGGTGGGAGGGACGAGAA
>SJYC01105123.1:0-14095 GCA_006408675.1 Madoqua kirkii
TGTGCCATTAGGATTTAGTGAATGAAAGAGCCATAGGAGTGGTGGGCTATGGCAACAAGTGAAGGTTCCCCATAGTTAAAATGTGCTGCCCTGGTGAGCAGGCAGCAGCACTTGGACGAATACCAGTCAGATTAGAGGGGAATAGTACATTGGTGGTCCAAGGAATGGATGGCTACACCTAAACGCAAGGTGCCAACTATAGCTTTTAGTGGGGGAAAGGAAATATATTCTTGTCCTTTGCATATCAAGGGGCAGTATTAAGAGTGGGGCTAAGAAATGTGTGCAAAATTCAGTAGCTCCAGAGACAGTAGGTCTACCATAGAGTGGCTCCCATAGCATCTTCAGAGACATGATAGTATCTTTCCTGTTGAGACAGTGTTATCACAGGGAGGAATCCACCAAGCAAACTTGATGGAAGGAGTGGAGAATTGACAGGGATTTCTTTATAAAAAGTACATGCTATTCCCTGATATAGAAGGCGAAAATAGTGAGAAAGTCTCATTAGACTCCTGGCCCAACAGGGGTGATAATCTCGCTACTGATTCACTCAGCTTCCTGTGTTCCTTGCCCTTTGCGTGTATCCTGGGTTGCTGAATCAGCTCTCCAGTTTCCAGATTCCAGAGGAGTGGTACCTAAATGTAAACACAACATAGAAAAGACAATTATCCATACTTTGTTTTAGGAATAGGCATTAAATTTTAGAGTTGTCTCATTTTAAAAGGATGAATAAAGATGGATAAAAAATAGTGTCAAACTCAAGCAAATCTGCTGTTATGTCAGAAATAAGACATAACAATAAAAGGCAGAAAGGCATTTTTTTTTCCCAACAGATTCACTGTAGGGAAAAGGAATAAACTTTAAATAGCATCTGTTGTTATCTTAGTCAAATTTATGGAGCATGTATTCTATATAATGAGAGATAAGATAGGATAACAGTGTGAGGTGAAAAGTTAATTGAAAATCAAGTGGAAATTTACAACAAGGGAACTAGATAATGTGTAGAATGCTATAAAATCAAATATTCATCAACATAATAATAAAGAGTACACAGTAAACATAAGGGAAAAGGATAATTCAAAAAGTAAATGAGTGATATAATGATGTATGTGTGTTTGTGTGTATGTATGTGTGCATTTGCTTGCCTAGCCAAAAAGCATCCTTTAAATCTGGGGATATATCAAAATGAGATGGAGCCAAAATGCTGCTCCCTTTCAATGTTTCATATTTTCCCATTAGTATAACACATAGTAGAATCATCAGCCCAAGTTTGGTGATGTAGATAGCACAGCTCAGTAACTAAAGTGAGACACTGTTTCACAGAAATGTTAGGGAATTTGAAGAGACTTCTAAAAGATCTAGCATTCAGCAGTACGGAAACAAGTGTCCTTGAGAGCAGATCCAGAGAAGACACTTCTGAGTGACGAGGATCAGGCAATAGTGGCACAGGCGAGTGTCCAGAAGCAGTGGTGTCTTAGGTAGATGGTTCTTGGTGATGTTCTCCTCTTCCTTGTCACCATCTATCCTTGCCAACTGTCTGAGTCTGGTTCTGCAGCCCACTCCCTATTTCAGAGAACAATCTAAGTGTTTGGATATGCTTCCTATAAACATATTTTCTACTGAGTAACTGCAAGTCCCTTCTGTTGTCTAAAACCAAGAAATTTTGATTCTTGTGATTTTGAGAAAGAACTTCATAAAATTATAGATATGTACAAAGAGGGAATGATGTTGGAAATAAAGGAAAAGAAAGGGGTATCAAAAATGTTTCTCAACAGAAAAAAATAAAAGAAGTAATATAACAAAGCTTTTCTGCTGAAACATAATATGAGATTTTATCTATTGGAAAAACTCAAAAGGTATCATAAAAATTACTTAGAAGGTATCAATATTTATAAAATATCTCCTAAAAGAATTGTTATCTAAAAGTAACAGTGAAGAACTTTTAAAATATATTTAGAGTCTGAAAAGCACTGGATAGAGCTGAATCCACCAGGCCCCTTTACTGCTGGACTTCTCAGAGACATGCAAATGTTCACAGTGGTTCTTCAGAGAGGATTGTATAGTATATTCCACTTACCAAATGATTGGACCCTAAACATTGCTTGTCAAATACATTGCCTGGGTGTATTGTTTCGTTGTATACATTGACATATCCTGGTGAAAACCATGAACATTAAAATTAAGTAATGACTTATTTGGAGAAGGCAATGGCAACCCAGTCTAGTACTCTTGCCTGGAAAATCCAGTGGACAGAGGAGCCTGGTAGGCTGCAGTCCTTGGGGTCTCTAGGAGTCGGACACGACTGAGTTACTTCACTTTCACTTTTCACTTTCATGTATTGGAGAAGGAAATGGCAACCCATTCCTGTATTCTTGCCTGGAGAATCCCAGGGATGCGGGAGCCTAGCGGGCTGCCGTCTGTGAGATAGTACAGAGTCGGACACGACTGAAGCGACTTAGAGGCAGCAGCAATGAGTTCTTTAAGCCTCAGCCATCTTTTCAAGTTCCCTTTGGCCATTTGTATGTTTTCTTTGAAGAAATGTCTATTAGGTCTTCTGTCCATTTTTTTTTTATATTGAGCTGCATAAGTTGTTTATATATTTTGGAGATGAATACCTTGTCAGTTGCTTCATGTGCAAAGATTTTTTCCCATTTTGAGGGTTGTCTTTTTGCTTCATTTATACTTTTCTTTGCTGTGTGAAAAATCTTTTAAATTTAATTAGTTCCCATTTGTTTATTTTTGTTTTCTTTTTCATTACTCTAAGAGTTGGGTTGGAAATATCTTGTTGTGATTCATATCGTAGTGTTCTTCCTATGTTGTATGGTCTTACACTTAGGTCTTTAATCCATTTGGAATTTACTTTTGTGTATGGTATTTGGTAACATTCTAATTTCACTCTTTTACATGTAGCAGTCCAGTTTTCCCAGCACCAATTATTGAGAAGATATACAGATGGCCAATAGGCATGTGAAAAGATTCTTAGCTTAGTCATAGAGTGTGAACATAGAAGGAGAAAAAATTATTATATATTAAGTCATATATGTGGAATCTGGAAAATAATATAAATAAACCTATTTGCAGAGCTAGAACAGAGATATAGATGTAGTAAACAGACTTGTGGAGAAAGGGGAGAATGAGATAAATAGGGAAAGTAGCACCGACCTATATATGTACTACCAAGTGCAAGGAACCTGCTCTATAGCAAAGGGACCTCAGATTGGCAATTTGCAGTGATCTAGATGGGTGAGATGGGGGAGATGGGAGGGAGATCCAGCAAGAAGGATATATCAATAGCTGATTTACTTTGTTGTACAGCAGAAACTAATACCATATTATAAAGCAATTATATCCCAATTTTTTAAAAAAGTCCCAGTCAATAAGCAAAGCTCAGAGAGGAAACATTACTGCAACATTATACTTCTCTATAGCATCATTTTCAGGAAAGCAATGAATTGGTTTATGAATTTTCAGGGGAAAATGACATATCTCAAAAATACTTTATCTTGCCAAGCTTTCACTCATATGAGAAAGTCACATAAGGAGATTCTCGGATTTGATGGTCCCTGATAATATAATACCCAACTACCATCCCGTGTTTTCTTCCTATCTATGAAAGTTATGCACAACTCCTTCTAGACAAAGAATGACCTCATGTGATTGCATAAAATTACAGTAAGTTATAGGATGCAATGTATTCTACAGTGATGGGGAAATTGGGAATGTTTGAAAACATCAAAAGGCTTCCCTGATAGCTCAGTTGGTAAAGAATCCACCTGCAATGCAGGAGATCCCAGTTTAATTCCTGGATCGGGAACATCTGCTGGAGAAAGGATAGGCTACCCAATCCAGTATTCTTGGGCTTCCCTTTTGGCTCAGCTGGTAAAGAGTCCTCCTGCAATGCGGGAGATCTGGGTTTGATCCCTTGGTTGGGAAGATCCCCTGGAGAAGGGAAAGGGTACTCACTCCAGTATTAGAATCCATGAGTACCATGTCTTTCACTTGGACTCTGCAAAATTGGACAGTTCACATGGTCATGGCTAAGAGATGAATACAGTAAACCGTACATTTTAATAGTTAACAGCTTGTGTGTGATTTTAACAACCCCTAGGATGCCTCTAAAAGGGCCTGAAGATTAATGCCCTCAATATGAGTTTGCCGCAGGCAAAACTTGCGAGTAACACTGTGCTGAGTTCTGTGGAAAACTTGAAAGAGTTTGAAGGCAATTCAGGGCCACTCTCCTGGGACATTTTAAATTTTGGAGGATTTAGAGGCTAAATCATTGTAACTATTTCCCATATGAATTACATTTTAACTATTTTAAATGATGTGGAAATATATAGAATCTTTCTAAATTGATAAAATTACAAGTTTGTCAGCAGTGGAGTGCTGGTTTGTAAGCAGATGGTCTGAGCACAAAGTTGTGAGCTGTTCTCTTTTTTTTGCAATCTCCTGACCATATGCAGTGATCTTCCCCAGTTCTCTGTTTTTATCTTGTTTTAACAAGATATGACAGTCATAACAGACTTGTTTATCCAAACTGCTTCATCAGAATCATGATTGAGTGTAACAAGGTTAGGCAGGATTTGGTGTTGCCAAAAAGATTGGAAATTAACAATATCTGGCTTTAGATGATGCAAGGCATGTAACAATAATTTTTTCTCCGTTTTAAATGAATTTAATTAGATATTTTGACTATTTTTCTTGCTCTGATTTGGATAATACTATTAGTTTGTTATAATTATATTGCACAGAGACATAATCTTATCTGAAGCTCTAGGAACCAGAAATATTTTGAATTTCATATGAATATGATACATTTAGAATTCATTATGTATATAATATTTTAGAATGGTAATGAAGTGTGGGTATGTTATATATCATATACAGCATGTATATGATATATATTTTATTGTATACTCACCCTATATTAAAAAGGAAATTAGCAAAAATATAAAGATTACCTAAGTGGGAAAATTTAAAATAATATTTCATATCCATTCCACTTTGTCTCAAACGAGTCCAAGTAGAGTGAGTTTATTCTATTACTAAATTTTTTTTTTCTTCTGAGGTTTACGCATTTCAGAATTTTTAAAAATGGCTGTGGGTTTGTATTACCTGTTGGGAAACTCTTTCATATTTGTGAGTGTACACATATACCTCATTTTATGCAGCAACTATGTCAGTAAAAAGTAGTATACATAAATATTTTTATATACTAAAAATATCAACTCAATTGCAGTCAGCACGATTGAACCAGGTACAAGTTATAAAGATTCTCTCATAGGGTCTTTAAAACATTTTCACTTTGTTTGTAGAGTGTTTCTCTGTGATACAAAACTATGCATGGAATCCCTCTGCTTAAAATATGTCCATAAAAGTGAAAATGAACGTCTCTCATTCATGTTTAACTGTTTGTGACCCTGTGGACTATACAGTCCATGGAACTCTCCAGGCCAGAAAACTGGAGTGGGTAGCTGTTCCCTTCTCCAGGTGATCTTCCCAACCAAGGCACTGCAGGCAAACTCTTCACCAGCTGAGCCACTAGTCCCTAATTCTCTATAAATTCCAGGAGGGAGACTCAACATCTCATCCAGAACATAGGACTGCCTCTAATACTCTCCTGCTGCTACACCACAAACCTCACCCCTCAGCCCCAGTCAGTTTCTGTCATGCCTTTCTACAAGACAAGCTTTCATTTTCCTTTCCAAACATTCCTAATCATATTTTTAAGTCATTTTTTCAATATCAATCTAGTCACTTCTGAACTTCTCTAGGATCTTGAAAATACATTTGTCATCACACTTTAAGATTCAGCTAAAATGTTGTTTTTGCTGTTCCTCAATTATTCCCAATTTTATTCATACTATTGTACATGTGCAACTAATGAACGTTACCATATACCAGAAACTTTCTACAGATTTTTAAAGAATATTTTTATTTGCACCAGTTTTGAAGTCTTTATTGAATTTGTTACAATATTGTTTCTGATGTACTTTGGGCTTTTTGATCAAGCTAAAATGTTGTTTTTGCTGTTCCTCAATTATTCCCAATTTTATTCATACTATTGTACATGTGCAACTAATGAACGTTACCATATACCAGAAACTTTCTACAGATTTTTAAAGAATATTTTTATTTGCACCAGTTTTGAAGTCTTTATTGAATTTGTTACAATATTGTTTCTGATGTACTTTGGGCTTTTTGATCATGAGACAGGTGGGATCCTAGCTCCTGGAACAAACCCACACTCCTTGCATTGTAAGGTGAAGCCTTAACCACTGGATTGCCAGGGAAGTCCTGCTATAGACTTTTAAATTTTATCTATAAGAGAAATTACTATTGTTAACTTCCTCATCCTATTGTGAAAATGAAAGAAAGAGTCAAATAACAATACATATAATCATGTAGCAAACAAGCAGACAATACAAGACTTGAACCCAGGTAATGTATATTTAAACCTTGTGACTTTAACTACTATGCTTCTTCACAAATATTTTATTACTTGATTGATATTAACTAAGGTATGTGGGAATTGGTTACAAAGAAATTGTTCTATGTATATAGTTGCTAGAAAAATATTTAAAGCCATATATATCAAGTATATATATATCTCATATATGTCTTATTGCTAGAAAGATATTTAAAACTATATATATATATGTGTGTGTGTGTATCTGTGTGTGTACTTTAGTGAATTAAACAATTTCTTTGTTTTAGTGTGATATGATGGATTATAACCCCTTCCACACTGAGATGGAGGTGACCCTTAAATATTTGCACAATAGAATAATATCATCATGAAAATGTCAAGATTAGGCCTTAAGAGTAGTTGAAGTTTCTGCTTTTCCTCTCTTGCTGCTCTGAGATTTCATTTAAAGGAGTCTTCTAGAAGGTGAGAGGCCACATAGAGAGAGAAGTACTGGAGAGTAAAAGTGCACAAGAATACAGAGAGAAACAGCCAGATTCTAAACAAGCCAGTAATCCTAGATAGCATAGTGAAAAGCAGAGACATTATTTTGCCAACAAAGGTCCGTCTAGTCAAGGCTATGGTTTTTCTAGTGGTCATGTATGGATGTGAGAGTTGGACTGTGAAGAAAGCTGAGTGCCGAAGAATTGATGCTTTTGAATTGCTGTGTTGGAGAAGACTCTTGAGAGTCCCTTGGACTGCAAGGAGATCCAAAGGAGATCAGCCCTGGGATTTCTTTGGAAGGAATGATGCTGAAGCTGAAACCAGTACTTTGGCCACTTCATGCGAAGAGTTGACTCATTGGAAAAGACTCTGATGCTGGGAGGGATTGGGGGCAGGAGGAGAAGGGGATGACAGAGGATGAGATGGCTGGATGGCATCACTGACTCAATGGATGTGAGTCTGAGTGAACTCCGGGAGTTGGTGATGGACAGGGAGGCCTGGTGTACTGCGACTCATGGGGTTGCAAAGAGTCGGCCATGACTGAGCGACTGAACTGAAATGAATCCTAGGTGACACAGCGGATATGTCAGTGATACCATTTTGAATGCTCCAATCACTAGAAAGGCTTGAGTGAGCCAAGTGGAACAGAAAAATGACACCCAGCTAAGTTCAAAACTGAATGGAAAATTATGAAAATATAAATGGTAGTCTTGAGATGTTTTTGTATACCATTATAGTAGTTAGTATCATGGAATAGAGGACTACCTTAACCAAAACTTAAAATATGTCTTTGTCTTTGGTACCAGGAAGTGGGTGACAGCTGGAAGAGTAGTAAGAAGACTGTTATCTGAGACTGGAAGAGGGACGTCTGGAGTTAAATGGTGGCAGAGCAACTGGCAAATATCTTATATAATATCTTGGAAGATTAAACATGTGTTTTATGAATGTGTTAAACTGATTAAAGAGATTTTCAGGCAGACTTCTGAAAGTGGCAACTGACTGTTTTTGGATGCCTATTATAAGGTGTGTGAAGTGGAAGTGAACCTAAAAAGGAAATACTTAGTTTTCAAGCACAATTTAGGGGAAAAAATCAAGAGGATCCAATATCTGTTTGAATTTGAAATAGTTTTTCTCATCTGCATCTTCTTCAGCCAGCTCTTAAGAGATTCCCAAAGTAAGACTCTATGGCTGATTCATGTTGATGTTTAGTAGAAACCAACACAATACTGTGAAGCAATTATCCTTCTATTAAACAATAGAATTAGCTATGAGGAAAAAATGCAGAAAACTCTTTGCTAGGACTTCTAGAAATTTTAAGAAATGCCTGCTAAAGCTTCAAACCTCAAAGTAACACATGGCCCAACATAGAGAAGTTACTGTTCCCAAAACAACTATGGATAGATTTACTGAGGCATGAGGAAACTATAATCAGATACCTAGGAAATTAATGTACTTCAAAATTAAGTTGAATTTATGAAAGCAGTGTCCACTTAGATTAAAAGAAACTGAGATATTTCAAAATAAAAGAGGCCTCTTTTCACTAAATTTACATTGTCATAAAGCAGGTTGCAGGAGGCAGGCATTGCAACCCACACTAGTGTTCTTGACTAGAGAATGCCATAGACAGAGGAGCCTGGTGGGCTACAGTTCATAAGGTTCCAAAGAGTCAGACGCAGCTGACTTGACTTAGCATGCATGCATGCAAACCAGGCTGAGAGTACAAAAGTGTGATAAGCTCAGGCTGTTTTCTTAGTAAAACCAAACTGCCTTAGAAGGTAGCGCCAAGATTCAACAGGACAGAGCCAAGAGATATTTGGAAAAATGCACCAGAAAAGCACTCACAAATGACTAAAAACAATACTTTATCAATGACTATACTCTGCTCCCAGAGTAGAGGCAACTGGCTATATGTGCCTGACTGAATTTCAGAAGTGCTATGAATCATTGATTCGTGTGTTCTCACACTCTTTCCCTTTTTTATTATGAGGGTCTGATGATTATCCTGTTCCTTGCCATTCATCATGTACTGGGGAATGGAATGATGTAGCTAATTTGCCTTTACAATTTATAGGTATTTGTATCAAGAAGACTCAGTTATATATGAGCCAGATTCATAATAAGATACTAGGTTTTGAGCTTAATGTCATAGTTGAAACTTTGGAAGTCTTGTGAATGGATGAGTGAATTTTTAACAAAGAGGAATTTAAATAATTGTGCTAAGAGTCAAAAGTAGATTGCAACATATGACCACAAATTATTCCCAATTGATTATGCATGGCTATATCAGTGTTACTTTGCCATTTCTTTAATACAGAGGTGGAGTATCTTTCCTTATTCCTTGGATATGTGCTGTTTTGTGTGATTTACTTTGATTGACCAATACAATTTAGTAAAAGTGATATCACACAGTTTCTAAGACCTTAATGAACTTACACCTTCTGTTCTCAATTTCTTGAAATGTTTCCATAAACAGAAGTCAATCTAGCCACCTGAATATGAGAAGCCATGTGGAAGAGAAGTAGGGACTTATTGGCCAATAGCCAGCACCATCTTTTGAATATTGAAGTAAGGTCATCTTTTCAGACTTACCCTTCAGTAGCAGCATGAATAAGCAGAAGAAACCTACAGAGGATCTTTTCCAGCCAACTGACAAAATTATGAGTTTGGTTTTTGTTTTTTCATTTTTTTTCCGAATGGGTAGAGGGAATACTATGCAGTAGATATTACTGCCTAAAAAAAGTGACATCATTTCCTGGCTGAAAATATAAGGTTTCAAGAGGTGTTACTAGTAAGAGAATGACAGGCATGTGAAACAATGTTGGAAGTTAAGAAATAAATTAATGGCTACTGATGATTACTATAGCATATTGTGCCACTGAATGCTGTTATTTGTGTAAAGGACCTAAATTAATACTATTTCAACATTAAAAATGTATGTACGATCATTTCTGCCAAGTACTTGCTAAATGGGAACTCACAGAACTCAGAGTTATTATCATGCATCTTGCTTTTTTTTTTTTTTTAAGGAGGCATTTACTTCTTTAAGTCTCATATGGGATTTCATATAGGAATTCTTGGCATCTACAAATATCAGAAATGTCAGAAAATTGTTTATGCATGAGGGAACAAAACAAGTAAAACTGCCTAATATAAGAATTGATAATTTTATTTTCCTGCCTACTTCTCAGGGGAGAAATAAAAATATTTGTGAGAATATTAAAGAAAAAAACAGGTTGAGACTTTCAGTGACAGACAATTGCAATGTCACATGATAGAAAGTTTTAATACCCAATATTGACAGTGATATTGGGCACAAAAGACATTACAAAGCTTACAATATTGGTTTAAGTAGGTAGACCTTAAAAACATGCTTTGGTACTGGTGACGGTTTTATTAAAAGAACACCATCGTAATTCTTGCTGATATGAAAAATTATTTTAGAAAATGATTGTCAACAGATATCAAGGCCTAAAATATTCAATAATTTTAATTTTGAAATTCATCCTTTATAAACCTGTTTTTAGCTATTTAAATTTGCAGAGATATTTTTTTGTGCTTTATTTGTAATCAGCTTTGTCACTTTGTTTAAGCATAACAGGGAAAAGTCAGATCCAACACAAATTCCAAAAGCCTTAAAATGACTACTTCAAGCATGGTATACCAATATTAGTAAATGCTATGCAAATGCTGCAAATTATATTCACAAGGATTTAATATTATATCCTACTTTTAAAAGGATAAATTTAGTTTTAGCATAAATTAAAATATATTAAACTTGCACAGAAAAAGGAACTATAAAGACATTCCCCTCAAATAATGATAGATCCTCCTGGATTATGAGATCATTAAGTATTACTTGTTTCTTTACACAAATTTAAGAATTAATATACATCTCTTCCATAATCAGCATTTCATTCAATTGACTTAGCTAAAAATAAGTGAATGACTTCTAGTAGTTATGGTGATGATAAAACTGACTTTAAAAACAGCACCTGGAAACATGTCCAAACATAAGAAACAGTAGGACCAAAATTTTATTAGTAATATAATTCTTCTTCTTAAAAGGGTGTATATTATACAGGAAATAAGTATACAGATTTAAGAAAAAATAATAACATGACCAGCATGGATGTACAGAATTGGAGTCAAGGATGGTACATGGAGAAATCCAATGTCAATGGGAGATTCTTATAGATGCAGAAAGTGACTTAGTGGGAACTATCTTCACAACTATAGACAAAAAGTAGCAAAGATGACTACACACCAAATAATATTAATATATGCTATCCTCAATAGAATGGCCAGAGAATCTGATATTTTCCTCACTCAGCTTCTCAGAAACATGATTGACTCACATCAATCCCAAATATATGGATAACTTGAATTGTAGCAGAAGTGATGGCTTATACAAAAATTTTGTCTATCAGTCCCATGTCATGGCATTTACTGACAGACAGCTGCCTATGTAAGAACTACATTTTCCTGGCACCTTCCTAACTGAAAGTTACCATGTGACTAATTTTTGCTAATGTTATGTGGACAGAGGTAATGCATCAATACCAGCTCTGCCAATGATCAATTTATTGTCTCTCATTGATAAATTCATACATTTGGCTGCTTTATCATAATAGAGCTGAGCACTGCAAATATTTCTCTTTGCCAGGAGCACAATGCCAAACCTTGAAATAGGAAGCACAGGAGAAACACTAGAAGAGGAAAGAGTTTGTCAAAGAGAAATAAATATTCCTTTATCCTGCTAGATTCCTTGGATGGTCTAAGAATTATATTGACATGAGAAAGCTTCACAGGAAAAAAATCAAACAAAAGTTTGATAATATATACATGAGAAAGATCCAGGAAAGCTAAGCAGATCACCAAAATGGCAAAATCCCTTACCTTGAATACCATCTTCAGCTAAAGACAAAAAGGAATGTTAGGGCTAGTGGCTTGGGACATCAAAAGGGATGGAGGCAATTCACATGGAGCTGAAAAGGCAAATTTTGAGTAAACAAATGTTTGTTGAGCCAGGCAGTCAATGAGATACACACTGGGCTCTAAGATCTAGGCCCTGTTCCCCCCACCACAACTGGCTCATATTCTTTAGAAATACATCTAATGATAGTTTCATTCTGAGACTAGCCATTCTATCTAATACTTTAGGCTTTTAGAAGGCAGACCAAGTTTTCTTCTTGAATCTTTCGGATGTGACTTATTTTCAGTTAAAAACAAGCTACATGGCAAAGAACATTTGGGGGTAGCAGATTTTGTTCTCATACCAGTTTTAGAGTAGCCTGCACACTACACTCTTGCAGATAACACTTTTGCTGCACTGCAGGACCCATTCAGTTCTAGGTCCACTCCTACAGACCATAGCTTTTTTCAACTTCAGATACTATGCATTTTTATTCCAGCTCCTGAACTAGGTGGAAACAGCATAGCCAGTAGCCCTGGGAAATGAAATTTTATGCCCCCAAATCACTGTTCCTCATACCCTTTTCTCGGCATGGATAACAGAATTGTGGATGTTAAAAGTAGAGGCCTGTTCCAATAAAGAGGCCAAGTATAATAACTGGTAAAATATTTGCCTACTAAACCTTGGAAGGTAGGTTAGATTAAAGGCACTGCCTTCTCATTATGACCTATTTCTTTTATCCTCATACCCTTTTCTCGGCATGGATAACAGAATTGTGGATGTTAAAAGTAGAGGCCTGTTCCAATAAAGAGGCCAAGTATAATAATTGGTAAAATATTTGCCTACTAAACCTTGGAAGGTAGGCTAGATTAAAGGCACTGCCTTCTCATTATGACCTATTTCTTTTAAATGACCCTGTGGCAATATTTAGTAAGTTAACCAAGCCCCACAAGGTGAGAAAGCAAAATGTTTGAAACCTTTGTTTAGGTCTAGGTGATAACTTTTAACGTGATTTCTGAGACATTGAAAGGATTTGATGCAAAAAGATAAGAAGCCTACATTTTCTCCTAAGAAAAAGGAATTATTAAATAAAACACTAACCAGATGTAAAAATCCTCTGACTTAATGGGAATATTCTGCTATTTTTTAAGAATGGCCATTCCAAGTTTGTATTCAATAAATGGGAAAATAACCACAAGAGTGATAAGCAGATCTACTAGTCATGCCCTTATTGAACTTGGGTCAAAGTTTCCCCATAAGCCTCATTTTAAACTGTGGACCACAGTAACAAAGACCTGGTCCCCAGGAATTAGTAACAGAACCAGAATCTAGTAATCTCTGATAAATCTACAGAGTCTTTTCCCCAAGGCACTATTGTTCAAGTAATTGGTTACACTTTCCTTATAACAAAGCTGAAATGGTGATTTACAGCGACAGAGCTGCCGAGTTTTTACTCAATGGAAATCAGCCTATCTTTCAATCAAGAGACTCTGATCTGCAAACCAGCTTAGCTAAAATAATTAATTAATTAATTAAAAAATAAAAAATTAAAAAGAAAGAAAAAAAAAAACCACATAAGGTAAGAAAATATGACCTTCCATTGCAGTGAAGAACTCATATTTCTGGCCACCAGACAGAAGTTGTGTTGTTGGTTTTTTTTTGGTTGTTGTTGTTATAGAAGGAAATACTAATCTATTTCATTCCTGGGAAAGCTGTCATAAATGAGCTAGTGACCAAAACCCTGCATTTTAAGATTCTGATGGAGATTTAGTCTCTGCTAACTATTAAGATAAATCAGTCTCTGCTCAATAAGCATGAGTGGCTGCGACCAGTGCACTAAGCGCGGCCAAGAAGAGCTACCCCAATTTTTTTTTGGTTGTTGTTGTTATAGAAGGAAATACTAATCTATTTCATTCCTGGGAAAGCTGTCATAAATGAGCTAGTGATCAAAACCCTGCATTTTAAGATTCTGATGGAGATTTAGTCTCTGCTAACTATTAAGATAAGTCAGTCTCTGCTCAATAAGCATGAGTGGCTGCTACCAGTGCACTAAGCACGGCCGAGAAGAGCTACCCTACGTCCGAGGCCAGGGGCAGCCAGGAGACACCAACCTGCGTCTGAGGCCAAGGGCAGCGGCCGAGAGGAGCAACCCCACATCCAAGGAGCGGTGGCTGTACAGGTGCAGGAAGGCCTAGAGGAGCTATCTGATGTTGAAAGTTAGGAAGGGTGGCAGTGAGAAGATACCCTTTGTCCAAGGTAAGGAGCAGCAGCTACAC
>SJYC01105125.1:0-19066 GCA_006408675.1 Madoqua kirkii
ACCATTTCTGTCCTTTATTGAGCCCATCTTTGCATGAAATGTTCCATTGGTATCTCTGATTTTCTTGAAAAGATCTCTAGTCTTTACCATTCTGTTGTTTTCCTCTATTTCTTTGCATTGATCATTGAAGAAGGCTTTCTTATTTCTTCTTGCTATTCTGTGGAACTCTGCATTCAGATGCTTATATCTTTCCTTTCCTCCTTTGCTTTTCGCCTCTCTTCTTTTCACAGCTATTTGTAAGGCCTCCCCAGACACCCATTTTGCTTTTTTGCATTTCTTTTCCATGGGGATGGTCTTGATCCCTGTCTCCTGTACAATGTCATGAACCTCATTCCATAGTTCATCAGGCACTCTATCTATCAGATCTAGGCCCTTAAATCTATTTCTCACTTCCACTGTATAATCATAAGGGATTTGATTTAGGTCATACCTGAATGGTCTAGCTGTTTTTCCCTACTCTCTTCAATTTAAGTCTGAATTTGGTAATAAGGCGTTCATGATCTGAGCCACAGTCAGCTCCTTGTCTTGTTTTTGTTGACTGTATAGAGCTTCTCCATCTTTTGCTGCATAGAATATAATCAATCTGATTTCAGTGTTGACCATCTGGTGATGTCCATGTATAGAGTCTTCTCTTGTGTTGTTGGAAGAGGGTGTTTGCTATGACCAGTGCATCTTCTTGGCAAAAGAACCGCGCCTGCGGACTAAGCGCAGGTGGTTGCGAGAGCCCTGCCAGCGCACTAAGTGCAGCTCAGAAGAGCTACCCCACGTTTGAGGTCAGGGGCAGCAGCCTAGAGTGCCAGGCTGCGACGGAGCAGGAATGGCTGAGAGGAGCCATTATTTTAGGGTAATTTTGATTACACATTCTTTTAGGGTTACTTCATTTTGAGGATATCTTTATTTTGCCTTGATTCCTTAACAGTATTTCCACTGAATATAGAATTTTAGGTTGACAGTTCTTTTCCTTCATCAACTGAAAAATATTGCGCTAGTTCACTCTGACCTCCCAAGTTTTATGATTAAAAGTTTTCTATGATTCAAATTGTTTCTTTTTTCTATTGCCTAGAGTGCCAGGCTGCGACGGAGCAGGAATGGCTGAGAGGAGCCATTATTTTAGGGTAATTTTGATTACACATTCTTTTAGGGTTACTTCATTTTGAGGATATCTTTATTTTGCCTTGATTCCTTAACAGTATTTCCACTGAATATAGAATTTTAGGTTGACAGTTCTTTTCCTTCATCAACTGAAAAATATTGCGCTAGTTCACTCTGACCTCCCAAGTTTTATGATTAAAAGTTTTCTATGATTCAAATTGTTTCTTTTTTCTATAAGTAATGTGTTGCTTATCTGATTGCTTTCATATTTTATTTTCATTTTTTCTAAATTTAAATATTAAGTGTTTTGGTACATATTTTTGGACTTATTGTGTTTAGAAACTCTCACTTTCTTATGTCTGTAGGTTTATGTCCCTTGCAAAAGTTGAGAAGTTTTCAATTTTGCATCAAGTGTTTATTTGGCCTGGCATAATTTCTTCTTTAGTTTTGGGGCTCTGATGACTAAAACTTTGAAATATTTTCTTATAGTCTCACAGGTCTCTGAGGCCTAATTTTATTTCTTTCCAGTCTATTTTCTCTTTGTATTTCAGTTTGTATAATTTCTGTAGTTCTGTCTTCAAATTTGCGGAGTCTTTCCTCTGTATCCTTCAGTTTTTTGTTCACTTGTTTAACATTTTTTATTTTGTTTATTTTAATTTTTAATTCAAACTCTTCACTTTTTTAATATATCATCTATTTATTTCCTGAAATGTTCTATGTACTTGCTTACAGTTTCTTTTTTTTTTTTAGCTTTTTAATAAAATTTTAAAGACTACACTCCATGAATAGCTATTATAAAATACTATGTTCCCTGTATTGTACAATACATTCTTGTAGGCTTTCTTTCACCCAGTAGTTTGTAACTCCAAGCTGAACCCCATCCTTACATTGCCTTACCACTGGTAACCTCTAGTTTGTTCTCTGTATCTGTGAGTGTGCCTGTTTTTTTTTGGTTATATTCACTACATTGCCATATATTTTAATTTCCATGTATCAGTGATATAATTCAATGTTTGTCTTTGTCTTACTTATTTCACTTAGCATAATGCCTTCCAAGTCCATCTATGTTGCTGCAAATGAAAAAATTTCATCATTCTGTATGGCTGAGTAGTATTACGCACACATAAACACATATATACCACAGCTTTATTGATTCATCTCTTGTTGGACACTTAAGTTACTTCCATATATTGGTAATCGTAAATAATGCTACTATGAAAATTGGGATGCATATATTTTTAAATTGGTTGAGTTTTTTGTTTGTTGTTTATTTTTCCAGATATATACTCAGAAGTAGAATTGCTAGATCATATAAGTGCTCTGGACAAGGAAGCCTGATGTCCTCCAAGCCATGGGGTTGCAAGAGCCGGACCTAGTCACTGAACAACAGCAACACAATGGCTGCTCTACTTTTAGCTTTTAAAGAAATCTACATTCTGTTTTCCATCATGGCTGCACAAATTTACTTTCCCAACAAGAGTGCACAGGGGTTCTCTTTCCTTCACATCACCACAAACATTCATCATTTGTGCTCTTTCCGGTGATAGCCATTTTGATGGGTGTGAAGTGATATCTCATTGTACTTTAACTTGCGTTTTTCTGATGATTAGGAATGCTTAGCATCTTTTCCTGTGCCTATGCTTCCTTTGAGCCCTCTGTATTTCTTCTTTGGAAGCAAATGTCTATTCAGTTCTTTTGCCCATTTTAAAAATCAAGTTCTTTATTGTTTTATTGTTGAGTTGTATGAATGTTTACATATGCTGTATTTACTGTTTAACTTTTTCAGGCTTGTTTGGAATGTCTTGTGAAGACATTTAGCTCCTTTAAAATATTGTCAAATAGTTGTAATGTTTATATCATCTCAGTGCTGGCATGTGCAGATACTCTTGTAGACTCCACTTTAAGATCTTGTTTCTTGATATGATGTATGTTGCTTTACTAAAACCATTATTTTGGGGGAATTACTGATTAAAACTGACTCTTTTGCAACTATATGTTTAAGCAAGTGTCTTCTAACAGCACTCAAGTAGACTTAGGGGAGTTACCATCACATCTTTTCAGGTGAGGAGTGAAAATCCAGGTTTTATCATTCAGTTCAGTTCAGTCTCTCAGTTGTGTCCGATTCTTTGCGACCCCATGAACTGCAGCACGCCAGGCCTCCCTGTCCATCACCAACTCCCAGAGTTCACTCAGACTCACGTCCATTGAGTCCGTGATGCCATCCAGCCATCTCATCCTCTGTCGTCCCCTTTTCCTCCTGCCCCCAATCCCTCTCAGCATCAGAGTCTTTTCCAGTGAATCAACTCTTTGCATGAGGTGGCCAAAGTACTGAAGTTTCAGCTTTAGCATCATTCCTTCCAAAGAACACTCGGGACTGATCTCCTTTAGAATGGACTGATTGGATCTCCTTGCAGTCCAAGGGACTCTCAAGAGTCTTCTCCAACAACTCAGTTAAAAAGCATCGATTCTTCGGTGCTCAGCTTTCTTCATAGTCCAACTCTTTTATCCATACATGACTACTTCCACCAATACCAGGGAGTGGGCTCCTTTTGACTGATGAGTAGGAGCAGGAGGTCACTTCTTGCCCAGTCTCTCTCCTGGCTCCGAGGAGCAGGGGCTTCTTGTTATTGATCATCATAAGGTTTCACTGACACTGTTGAGGGGAGGGGTGGTCTTGTTAACACTGAGGGAACAATATGAATCTTTCATTCTCATCGGGCCTTCCCTCATACCACCTTAGTGGAGAGGATGAAAGGATGAAGGTTTTCTCACTACTACTGGGTGGAGAAGGTCATACATAATCCTTACAGAGTTTCTACTGATGATGGGGGCAAGCGGCTTATTTCTGAATGATTGCAAAAGCCCTGGTTCTCCAGAAGTCCTCCTTTAGGACTACTCCTTTAAGGATGTAGAGGGACACCTCATCATCATTTAGGAGTGGAAATTGGGCTCCCCACCTAGTTTCCACAGATAGTGGTAGGAGGGGTATTTCACTACAGTTTGGCAAGGGGAGGGATCTGGACTTTGCTAGTGTATGTGTTGGAGGGAGAGGGCTCAGTTGAATGGGTGTATGTATGTGTGTGTTCTATTTCACTAAGATCTCAAAGTGTTTTGTCCTGCCAGCATTCCCCCTTTCCCGGTCCTTTGGCTACAAAGAGCAAACATTTGGAGGAGTGGGGGCTTTTTCTATCTGTGCCATTGGGGTTTCTGAATTGCCAGCTTCTTCAGTATCTAGTCTGGGATATATGAGGCTGAAAGAAAAACAAGGAATGTACCACTATGTTATTATTTGACTCCCAAGATCCCTATTATGATTGACTTTTTCTCTCCACCTATTTGTTTTATCTATAATTCCAAGAACTTTCATTGTACTTAATGGAGGAATAGAGAAAATACACATATTTCATTTTTACAGAAGCAGAATTTCCCTGATTTTTAATTAAATAGTGGCGATTTTTGTGGGGTCTCCATTACAAATATTTTCATAGTTTCTAATATATAACTTTCTAATTTAGATTCTAAATATTCTGTGCTTGTGGTTTTGATTTTCTGTTTACTTAATTACTTAGAGTTCTGACCACTGACATTCTACCAATGACATTCCATCACTGATAATCTAAATGATATAGTATTGTGTCACTATAAGAAAGAATAAGTAAGACTAAGAGGTTTTACTCTAGAATTATCTTTGGGGTACCAAGGTATAAAGATAATAATGAGTTTTGTGATGATATTCTTCTGAAAAAAGTTTCTTCAAGTAGTTCAGGGCAGGTTATTTGCATTAAACCTTCAGCCAAAATCCAACCAGAAATCTTTGAATATATCTATCTTACATTTTTACTCAAGGTATTGAAGAATTAAAAGATAGTCTGGGTCAACTGTCCAGAAGCAAAAGGAAATTTGGAATCCAGAGTGAGAAGAGTACTCTGGAATAGCTTTAGCTCTGCTGGCACTTGCCGATCTGACAAGCAAGAACTTTGTTTATAATTGTAACAAAGTATACAAGAATTAAAAGCCACTTACTCCTTGGAAGGAAAGTTATGACCAACCTAGACGGCATATTCAGAAGCAAAGATATTACTTTGCTAACAAAAGTCTATGTAGTCAAGGCTATGGTTTTTCCAGTGGTCATGTATGGATGTGAGAGTTGGACTGTGAAGAAAGCTGAGTACCAAAGAATTGATGCTTTTGAACTGTGGTGTTGGAAAAAACTCTTGAGAGTCCCTTGGACTACAAGAAGGTCCAACCAGTCTATCCTAAAGGAGATCAGTCCTGGGTGGTCATTGGAAGGACTGATGCTGAGGCTGAAACTCCAATACTTTGGTCACCTCATTGGAAGAGTTGACTCATTGGAAAAGACTCTGATGCTGGGAGGGACTGGGGGCAGGAGGAGAAGGGGACAACAGAGGATGAGATGGCTGGATGGCATCTCCAACTTGATGCACATGAGTTTGGGTGAACTCCTGGAGTTGGTGATGGACAGGGAGGCCTGGCATGCTGCCATTCATGGGGTTGCAAAGAGTCGCACATGACTGAGTGACTGAACTGGACTGAATTGAACTAAATACAAGATCAGAAGTCAAGGTCTTAGGTCACTCCAAAGTTAGCCAATTGGAGGTGCTCCTACAATAAGCTGGAGACACAAAAGGGCTATAATTTAACAGCAAAAATAAACCAAAAGTAAACTTTCTTCCACATCACAAGTATTATGACGGATAAATATTATAGCCCAGGACTGAATAGGACAGAAACATTCATTTGGTATATTAAAACCAAACTGATCTTACATGATTCAGAAAGAAGAACAAAAATTCAAAACAGAAATAAAATATAAGACTTCAAGCCATGAATCAGTGTAAAATATTCCAAATGGTAGCTTCACCATGTGCTTGTTAGAATATCTCAAATTGTGAATTTAGTTTCAAGGTTCTCAGATATTTTAGAGATTATAGAAAACTGTTTAGAAGAAGATTTCATCCCAGGCCTCAACTCAAACTATTTTGATGATAAGAACACACATGAAAAAAAAAAAATCTAAGCAGACAAAGGAAAGCCTCTAAGAGAAAGAATGACAAACTAATACACATGCACATACATGCACACAGACATAAATACATAGATACTTATGTTTGGTAGAATGCATGTTATAGAGACATGAGTTATGAAACAACTATGATTATTCTGTTAAGAGAGAAAACAGGGCCATCCCTGGTGTCCAATGGCCAAGACTCCATGCTCACAAGCCAGGAGGCCTGGGTTCCATACCTGGTCAGGGAACTAGCTACCACATGCCTCAGCCAAAGATCTTGCATGCCACAACAAAGAGACTCTGCACGCTGCAACAAATACCTGGCACAAGCAAATATATAAATAAAAATAAATATTTTTTAAAAAGGAAAAAAAAAAAGCTTGATATTTTCCCCAGGCACGCAAGACTATAAGATGTGATGTGGTATATTTGAAAAACAAAGCACTCAATTGATCTTCTAAAAATGTAATGCTTAAAATTAAAACCTCAATGAATAATTTGAATAGTGTATGTTCAAGAAAGAATTTGCAAAGTATATTAGAAAAAAATCTTCTGGATTGCAGCATAGAAAATGAAAAAATGGGGAAAAGATAAAAAGACACGGAGAAAAAGCTAGGGAATTGAAGAGAGGCAATATGTGAAGCTATGATGGATGAAAAAAAAATTATAATTTGCAAGTAGTTAAAATATAATCAGTTTTGAAGTTCTTTTTACATCTTTTGTTTTAGACATATATATTTCTTAATGTCTCTGGGGGATAAAATATGGTTTAAACAGAGATATCTTAAGCATATGTGTTGAATATCCTAAGACAACCAATGAAAATGTGAATTCCCAAGTTAGTAGAGGGAAAATAGAGTGATGTAATATAATAGTTAATGCAAAATAATGTCAACAAAGATAATAACAAGTGGGCACAGAGGAGTATAGGTTATTTGTAAATAGATGGTGAGAATTTTCAGGACAAGCTGGAAGATGAGGCAACAGTATCTATAAAAGCATAAAGAAGATTGAAGGGTAATGAATCTTGTGATCATAAATATGGCTATAACATGTTCAGTCACTAAGTTATATCTGACTCTGCAACCCAATGGGCTGTGGCATGCCAGGCTCGTCGTCCACCATTATCTCTTGGAAGTTCTCAAAATCATATCCATTGAGTCAATGATTCTATTTAACTATCTCATCCTCTGCTGTCCACTTCTTGTTTTGCCTTCACTCTTTCCCAGCATCAGGGTCTTTTCCAATGAGTCTGTTCTTCTCATCAGGTGGCCACAGTATTGGAGCTTCAACTTCAGCATCAGTACTTCCAATGAATATTCAAGGTTGATTTCCATTAGAATTGATTGTTTTGATCTCCTTGCAGTCCAAGGGACTCTCCAGAGTCTATTCCAGTAACTCAGTTTGAAAATATTCATTCTTCTCCTCTCAGCAATCTCTATGTTTCAACTCACATCCATACATGACTAATGGAAAAATCGTAGCACTGACTATACAGACCTTTGTTGGCAAAATGTTGTCTCTGCCTTTTAATATGTTGTCTATGTTTGCCATAGATATTCTTCCAAGGAATAAGCATGTTTTAAATTCACAACTGCACTCATTATTTACAGTGATTTTGGAGTCCATGAAAATAAAATCTGTCTCTGCTTCCAATTTTTCTCCTCTATTTGCCATGAAATGATGGGTATAGTTGCCATATCTTCATTTTTTGAATGTTGACTTTTAAGCCAGATTTTTCCACTCTCCTTCATTTTCATGAAGAGGATCTTCAATTCCTCTTCACTTTCTGCCATTAGAGTGGTGTCATCTTCATATCTGAGGTTGTTCTTCTGAGGTATGTTACTTCTCCATAAATCTTTCTTTTCTTCTCTTTCACTCTCCCTTTTTAAATGATAGTGGTTCTTTTATTTATTTATTTTTATTGAAGGCTAATTGATTTACAATAGTGTAGCAGTTTTTGCCATACATTGACACAAATAAGCCATTGATATACGTGTCCCCTATTCTGAACCCCTCTCCCACTCTCTCCCCAGTCAGTCTTGATTCAAGCTTGTGATTCATCCAGCCTGGCATTTTACATGATGTACTCTGCATAGAAGTTAAATAAGCAGGATGACAATATACAGCCTTGACATACTTCTTTCTCAATTTTGAACCAGTCAGTTGTTCCATATCTTGTTCTAGCTGTTGCTTCTTGACTTGCATACTTATTTCTCACGATGCAGGTAAGATGGTCTGATACTCCCATCTCTTTAAGAATTTTCCACACTTTGTTGTGATTCATATCATCAAAGGATTTAGTGTCAATAAGGAAGCACAAGTAGATGTTTTTCTGGAACTCCCTTGCTTTCTCTATGATCTAATGAATGCTGGCAATTTCATCTCTGATTCTTCTGCCTCTTCAAAATCCATCTTGTACATATGGAAGTTCTTATCTCATGTGCTGCTGAAGCGCTTGAAAATTTTGGAGCATAATCTTCCTAGCATTTGAAATGAATGTAATCGTAAAGGTGTTTGAACATTTCCATTCTTTGAGATTTGCATGAAAGCTGACCTTTTCCAGTCAGATAACCACTGCTGAGTTTTCAAAAGTTGCTAACATATTGAGTGCAACAGTTTAACAGCACATCGTTATGATTTGAAATAGCTCAACTGGAATTCTGTCACCTCCTCTAGCTTTTTTCATAACAATGCTTTCTAAGGCCCACTTGACTTCATATTCCAGGGTGTCTAGCTCTAGATGAGTGACCATACGACTGTGGCTATTTGGGTCATTAAGACCTTTCTTGTATACTTCTTTTGTACATTCTTTCTACCACTTCCTAATCTCTTCTGCTTCTGTTTGGTCCTTACCATTTTTTACCTTTATTGTGGCCATTTTTGGATGAAATGTTCCCTTGGTGTCTCCAATTTACTTGAAGAAATCTCTTGTCTCTCCCAGTCTATTCCTTTTCTCTATTTCTTTGCGTTGTTCACTTAAGATGACCTCCTTCTCTCTCTTTGCTGTTCTCTGGAACTCTGTATTTGGTTGAGTATATCTTTTCCTTTCTCCTTTGTCTTTGCTTCTCCTTTTGCCACAGCTCTTTCTAAGGGCTCCTAAGAGAACCACTTTCCCTTCTTGCATTTCTTTTTCTTGAGGATGGTTTTGGTCACTGTCTCCTGTACAATGTTATGAACCTCCATCTGTAGTTCTCCATGTCCTCTGTCTACTAGCTCTAAATATTTGTATCTATTCATCTTCTCCACAGTAAATCATAAGGGGTATGATTTAGGTTATACCTGAGTGGTTTAGCGGTTTTACTTAATTTCTTCAATTTAAGCTTGAATTTTGCAGTAAGAAGCTCATGATCTGAGCCAGTCACTTCCTGGTCTTGATTTTACTAACTGCATAGAACTTCTCCATCTTTGGCTGCAAAGAACATAATCTATCTGATCTCAGTATTGACCATCTGGTGACGTCCATATGTACAGTCATCACTTGAGTTTTTGGAAAAAGGTATTTGCTTTGACAAGCCTATTCAACTGACAAAACTCTATCAGCTTTTGCCCTGCTTTTTTTGTACTCCACAGCTAAACTTGCCTATTATTCCAGGTATCTTTTGACTTCCTATTTTGCATTCTAATCTCCTCTGATGAAAAGGGAAACTTTTTGGTGTTAGTTATAGAAGTTGTTGTAGGTCTTCATAGAAGCAGTCACCTTCAGCCTCTCAACCATCAATCGTTGGGTTACTGTAATTTTGATTGTTTTCCCTTAGAAACAAACTGAGATTATTCTGTCATTTTTGAGATTGAACCTAACTGCTGCATTTCGATGGATATTTGTTGTCCTTGAGGTATACTTCATTTCGTCTAAGTGATTCTAGCCCATAGTAGTAGATGTGATGATCATCTGAATGAAATTTTCCCATGCTCATCCATTTTAATTCATTGATTCCTCAAGATGTTCATGTTCAATATTGTCATCTCACATCCAATTTACCTCGATTCCATGGACTTTACATTCCAGATTCTTATTGTTCTTTACAGCATCAGTCTTTACTTGCACCACCAACACACACACAACTGAGCATTTTTCCCACTTTGACCCAGCAGCTTCATTCTTACTGGAGTTATTAATAATTGCCCTCTGCTCTTCCCCAGTAGCATATTGGATACCCTCTAACCTGGGGAACTTATCTTTTGGTATTATATAAATTTGCCTTTTCATACTGCCCATGAGATTCTCCAGACAAGAATAATGGAGTGTGTTGCCATTTCCCTCTCAGTGGACCACATTTTTCCAGAACTCTTCATTATGATTAATCCATCTTGGATGATCCTGAACAGCATGGCTCATAGTTTCATTGAACTGAGCAAGCCCCTTCAACATGACAATGCTTTGATCCATGAAGGGGGGGTTATAACATAAGGGTTTGTTTATAGCAAATGTTATATACAGACTGATAAAGAAATGAGTTGAAGGAGAGAAGACTGTAAGAAATCTCATCTAGTTTTCTGACATATGTACTTCTTTTTAAAGCCTCTGGGTTTCTTTTTTTGACATAGCAAATAAAATGCCTACATCAGTTCAGTTCAGTCCCTCAGTCATGTCCAACTCTTGCAACCCCATGGACTGCAGCATGCCAAGCTTCCCTGTCCATCACTAACTCCTGTAGTTTACTCAAACTTATGCCACTGAGTCAGTGATGCCATGCAACCATCTTACCCTCTGTCACTCCTTTCTCTTCTCACCTTCAGTCTTTCCTAGTGTCAGAGTCTTCTCCAACAAGTCAGCTGGTCAAAGGATTGGAGTTTTAGCATCAGCCTTTCCAATGAATATTCAGGACTGATTTCCTTTAGGTGGAGTGGTTGGATCTCCTTGCAGTCCAAGGAGCTCTCAAAAGTCTTCTCCAACACCACAGTTCAAAGACATCAATTCTTCGGCACTCAGCTCTCTTTATAGTCCAGCTCTCACATCCATACATGACTACTGGAAAAACAATAGTTTGACTAGAAAGACTTTTGTTGGCAATGTAGTGTCTCTACTTTTTAATATGCTGTCTAGATTGTTGATGACTTTTTTTTTCCCCTAGAAGCAAGTGGATTTAGAAACAGATTGAGAATTCAAGCTGGAAAAGGCAGATGAGGCAGAGATCAAATTGCCAGCATTCACTGGATAATAGAAAAAGTGAGAAAGTTCCAGAGAAACATCTACTTTTGTTTTACTGACTATGCCAACACCTTTGACTGTGTGGGTCATAACTGTGGAAAATTCTTAAAGAGATGGGAATACCAGACTACCTTACCTGCGTCCTGAGAAATCTGTATGCAGGTCAAAAAGCAATAGTTAGAACCGGACATACAACAACAGACTGGTTTCAAATAGGGAAAGGAAAATTGTCACCTTGCTTATTTAACTTATATGCAGAGTACATAATGAGAAATGCTGAAAAGGAAGAAGCACAAGCTGGAATCAAGATTGGCAGAAGAAATACCAGAAAGAAATATTAGAAAGCTAAGAAAAACTAAAGACTCTCCTGACAAAAGTGAAAGAGGTAAGTGAAAACTTGGCTTAAAACTCAGCATTCAGAAAATAAAGATCATAGAATCTGGTCCCATCACTTCATGGCAAATAGAAGAGGAAACAATGGAAACTGTGACAGAATCAATCTTTTTGGGCTCCAAAATCACTACAGGTGGTGACTGCAGCCATGAATTAAAAGATTCTTGCTCCTTGCAAGAGAAGTTATGACCAAAATACCTACACATACATATGTAAATAAATAAACAAATAAATTATACATGTAAATTTTTTCCTCATTACTCCATTTTTACTTTTAATAATACTTTACCTTATCTGGAATTTTATCATAAAAACTCTGGGCCTTTTCAAATATTAATGGATAATGTAACATAAAAATGATAAAAGTATTCAAGTTTTGTCCCAAAGTTAGTAGATTCTTATAATTTTTCAACATTGAAGCAAATGAAATTTGTAGAAAAAAAAATCAACATTTCAACCCATGAGAATTAGCTTTAATGTAAAGACCTTAGCAATGCAATCATCTCTCTACCCAGTATTTACAATGGGAGAGGCTGGCTGATTTGTTCGTGTGGGTATTTTTATGATAAATATGATTAGAATGAATTTTCCCCCTGGGTGCCCTTGTTCATCATAAAATAGAGATACACTGACTACTATTAAAAAGCTTAAACCTATAAATAAATTTAGAGTTACAGAAAATATTGGGCACTGTGAACATTTTATTATTCAATATGTTTTTTGCTCGTGGCAGATCCACTTATTCCAAAAGATCCATATTTCTCTGAACCAGGCAAACATTTAATATATAATACTTTAAAGCTTCCTTCACATAAGCAAATGTCCTTAGACACTTAACAGATAAAGAATGTATATCTTTGCAGAAAACATAAGAGCACAAGATGTTAAAAAGAAATACACCCAGGGAGGGAATCAGGAAATATCAGAGAGGAAACAGTCTGTATTTTTCTCTTATATTTTTCTTTCCTTCCTTCCTCCCCACCTCCCTCCCTCTCTCCCTTCCTCCCTCCTCTTCTTTCCTTTTCTTTCTAGTCTCTCTCTCTCTTTTTAATGCAACAACCCTTTCAGAAAAGTATTCTGTTGAATATTACAGAGATTTTAAACAAAAAATAATTCTGACTAATAGATGATTTGGTACTTTATTTCAGTGATGTAATGGTGAAAATAAATGAACTATTCCAAAGAACAAAACTTGATACAACTTAAAATTAATGTTGTTATTGATGGCTACAAACACATCATCAATGCAATGAGAGATTTGGCCATTGTGTAGGCATATTGTAAGGTTTGAAAAATTGAGGAGAATTAAGGACAAAAATGAATTTTCTGCTAACCTGTTAAATATGGTAAATTTCCCCAACACACATATACATGCTTCTCAGAACTTGATCTTAGAGAGTTCACCTGCACACACTTATAATATTGTAGAATTAATTTGTACATTTTCAAGAAAGAACTTGCCCATTTGTTACTGAATAATTGACAGAAACATTGTTCTGTGATAATTGTCATATTTTCAAATATTTTGGCTAGGAAATTTCACAAGTCTCAAAGTTACAATCTTAGCTACTAAGTAATGACTCACTCATGCTGTCTCAATTTTTAAATCTTTCATTCACATTGGATATTGTTAGACTCATTTAAAGCTGTGATAATTTGCCTTTTTGCCCTTTGTTGTCCTGACATTCTATCTGGTTTAACAGATAGAACAGTTTTGGACCATGAGATATATGGTCAGCCTATGAATTTAAGTGCAATTCAAATCACAAAATCTGGCAGTCAAGATACTAATTACATGTTATAAAAAGGAATGTGTTAAAGAACTAACAATCTTAAAATAAGGATTCTTTGGGATAGGCTATAAATACACTTGAATTTATGGTATAAAATAGATAGGCTTTCACATGAGAAGGGCTGCAGTGCTACAGGCATTGCATAGCAAGATGTACACTTACTAAATATAAAGATTAGCTACAAAGTCTCCTGACTTTTTAATTAACAAGCTGTGTGACTTTGACCAGATCACTTTACCTGAATCTTGTTCCTTAATCTGTAAATTGTAAAATCTTAATGACTGAGTGGAAGTTACATGTTTGGCACTTTCAAACACTGTGTTCTATATCTTATAATGGACTATTGAACTAAATGCCAGTATTCCCATTTTACATTAACTAAACTGATGGAAACAGTGACAGGCTTTATTTTCTCCTGCTCAGATTCAGTGCAGAAGATGACGGCATCCATGAAATTAAAAGACACTTGTTCCCTGGAAGAAAAGCTATGACAAACCTAGGTAGTGTATTAAAAAGTAGACATCACTTTGCTGACAAAGGTTTGTATAGTCAAAGCGCTGCTTTTTCCAGTACTCAAGTACTGGATGTGAGACTTGGACCGTAATGAAAACTGCTACTGCTGCTGCTAAGTTTCTTCAGTCGTGTCCAACTCTGTGCGACCCCATATACGATAGCCCACCAGGCTCCCTCATCCCTGGGATTCTCCAGGCAAGAACACTGGAGTGCGTTGCCATTTCCTTCTCCAATGTATAAATGAAAAAAGTGAAAGGGAAGTCGCCCAGTCGTATCCGACTCTAAGCGACTCCATGGACCGCAGCCTACCAAGAACCTTCATCCATGGGATTTTCCGCTGAGCACCAAAGAATCGATGCTTTCAAATTTTGATGCTGGAGAAGATTCTTGAGAGTCCCTTGGACTGCAAGGAGATCCACCCAGTCCGTTCTGAAGGAGATCAGCCTTGGGTGTTCTTTGGAAGGAATGATGCTAAAGCTGAAACTCCAGTACTTTGGCCACCTGATGCAAAGAGTTGACTCATTGGAAAAGACTCGGATGCTGGGAGGGATTGGGGGCAGGAGGAGAAGGGGATGACCGAGGATGAGATGGCTGGATGGCATCACTGACTCGATGGACGTGAGTCTGAGGGAACTTCGGGAATTGGTGATGAACGGGGAGGCCTGGTGTGCTGCGATTCATGGGGTCGCAGAGAGTCGGACATGACTGGGTGACTGAACTGAACTGAACTGAACTGATTGCATATACATTTTATATGTGTCAGAACTGGTATTCAGACTCAAGTAGTGAAGTGGTAAAGAATACACATTCGATTCCTGTGTCAGTAAGAGACCCTGCAGAAGGAAATGGAAATCAACTCCAATATTCTTGCCTGGAAAATCCCATGGACTGTGGAGTCTGGAAGGCTGTAGTCCATGGGGCTGCAAAGAGTCAGACATGACTGAGCACACAGCACAAATGCATGGAAACTGAGGCTTACACACTCACTTTATGGCCACACACATTTAATATATGATAGAGCTCGTATTCAAACCCAACTCTCTCTGATTAGAGAGTTTTTATTCTTTCCTGTATGTATGAATCTACATCCCCAAATGAAAGTATACAAAAGCATATCTTTATTATGTAGGTTATACCAATTGCTGTGCTACAATCTTTGCTGGATATAGTGGCGACTGCATCTATGCTGTTATGTATACCCTCTCTAGTTAGAAAAATAAGGCATCATCAAATGAATAAGTAAATAACAGAGACACATGAGAACTTCATCAGCAGAGCAGGTGGAATATCACTGCATTCAGAGACTCAGTGTGTGACTCATACACAAGAAAGGCAAATAGATACAGCTTTCAGGAATTTATAAATAATTTTTGGACTATAGTCACTTTACAGTGTTCTCTTAGCTTCTGCTGAAAGTGACTCAGCTCTACATATACATATAACCCTTCTCCTTTGGATTTCCTTCAGATTTAGTCACCACAGAGCACTGAGTAGCATTCCCTGTGCTATATAGCAGCTGCTGTTGTTGTTAAGTCATGTCTGACTCTTTCGTGACCCCATGGACTGTGGCCCACCGGATTCCTCTGTCTGTGGCATTTCCAGGCAAGAATATTGGAGTGGGTTGCCATTTCCTTCTCCAGGGGATCTTTATGACCTGGGAATCAAACCTGCATCCACTGCATTGGCAGATGGATTCTTTACTACTTAGCCACCAAGAAAACTTGTGCTATACAGTAGATTTTCATTAAGGATTAAAAGGTCAGACCAGAGTTTAGCACAGAAAAGGAAGAAAAGTAGAATGCTAAGGCTCAATTTGTATAAACTCTCAATGTAGAGATTATTAAAAAAAAAAAAAAAGCACACCATTTTTTCCATTCTTTTGGTTTCTGTCAGGAAATTTGGATTTAATAATGAACTGAGAAAAAAAAAAAACACACCTAACTTTACTTTCCCCTAAAGTTTAATATGACCTGTGGAAATGATTTTTCATTGTTTTATGAAAGGCCTGAAGATTGTTTTACATTAATGGGAAGAAGAAGCAAGGTAGCCATCTGTAACATAAGTATAAATTCAATGATAGAGCTATGTCAGGAAAACAGTAAAACATTCTATGTGTGTGTTTGTTCCTAAGGGAAGTAACTAATATTGTTTATCATTTTACACATATTACTCAAGGTACTCATTATAACCAGCAGGGTATTTCTATTATTATTTTATAGAGGAGGAAATGAGACTTTCAGTGTGGCAGGTCTGCCATCTATGATAATAATCGTCATGTCCAAGTGCTTGTGTGAACACTCGGCTGCCAGGCATTCATTATGCAGGATATATTGCAAGATGAACTCTTAATTTGCACAAGTTTGCAAAAGAGATAAAATAGTTTGCCATGTGAATTTTTAAAAGGACTCATAATGAGTAATGCTGATCCCCAAATCCATGTTCTTCCCCTAATCCATGCTTCTTCTTCTTGACTGTGAAATAATAGGGTTAAGTCAACTGTTCCCACCTAATTTCTCACCTCTGTTCCTCCTCTAATTTATATCTTAAGAAATAGTTTGAGATTTGTGTTCCTTCTCTGTCTCTCTGTCTCTTTCTGCATGCAAATATATACCAAAGAAAAGAGACACCAAGATGTGCACACACACATATTTTATTCTTTCCCCAAATCACTTGATTATTGAATTTATACTTATCTCACAGCCACATAGCTGCTTCTTCCAATTTGTGTAAAATAAGCAAACACAAACAACAACAACACAATTCCTATAGTCTATTTCTTAGTAAAGTCTCATGACACAGATAACAGAATTTACTCTGAGAATAAATTTCATTCTATCCAATCATGGTGCATAACAACATGGCTTCCAAGATGGTCCATCTTTTGTGGCAGAAGATTTTGCCTCGGTAACTCAGCTGTGGGCTTCCCCAGGTAGCGCTAGTGGTAAGGAAACCACCTATCAGTGCGAGAGACATAAGAGATGTGGATTTGGCCCCTGGCTTGGGAAGATCCCCTGCAAAACAGAATGGCAACCCACTCCAGTATTCTTGCCTGGAGAATCCCATGGACAGAGGAGCCTGGCGGGCTACAGCCTATGTGGTCACAAAGAGTCAGACATGACTGAAGTGATAACGTGCACACACCTCAAGTGTACTAGATTTTCTGCTTTCTCTACTTTGTTTCCTATATCCAGATGAAGTTCACATCTATAATTCATTGTGGTGATCCTTGATTTGTGAATTTCTTTTTTTTTCCTGTTAAAAGACTGCATAACTGTAAATAAAATATGCTTTTGCTTTCAAGTGTTTTGAATTTTGAAAAAATATAATATTTTTTCTTTAAAAAAAAGAGATAGCAAAACCAAACTTTCATTTGGTTGTTTTTTTAGTTTGTTTTCTGGATAGAGGGTCATAATTCTATTAATAGTATACTGTTTGTTAAATCCAGTTTTGTAAATATCTGGATCCAAATAAATTATAGAATTTGTAACAGAGGTTTTATTTTAGGGGATGGTGGAAGATTTTAAAAGCTGGTAATATTACTTAAATTTCTAATTCTGATAATTCTAGTTTTTTCACAAATACTCATGAATCCAGAAAGCAGAGTTTTTTGGAATGAGTATGAGCAGAAATGAATGTCAGACAGAAATGAATTTGTATCCCAACTCTGAAGCATATGGGAATTTAGTAAAATTCCCAGTTGTTATATAATCTGTGAGAAGTCAGTTTTTAAATTTTCAAAATAGAGATAAAACACTTTTTTAGTAGTAAGAAGGTCTGTAGTCTGGGGGCACATGGACATAGGAAATGTATCCTTAATACATTTTGCAAATGCCAAGTCAGTGAATGTAGGTTACACTGCAGAAATGAATGATGGAATTTCATGAAACAACAAAGTTATTTCTCAGTCATGTGTCATGTCCACTGAAAGTGACCTTGGGGTTCTGCAACATGTCATCAACATTCTAGAACCAGGTCTGTTAGGGCAGCCTCTCTTTGGAACATTGCCCATCTCCATGGCAAAAGGAAAAAATACTGACTATCACCATCTACAAACAGTTGAAATCCTGTTGTTGCTTCTGCTCACACACTCTGGACAAAGCTTTTAGACAATAGTGGGAGTGTAATCTTACCATGTGCTTGGAAGGGAATGAATTGCAATATTAGAGGAGTTGTAAATATTTCCATATCCCACTTCTCCATCATCCCTTGATTTTAGGAATCAGAGTATGATGGAATTACAATTATATTGTCACAAATTATTGCTGCCAGAAAGTTGGACCCAACCCCCCATCATTATCATGTTTATATGAATAGCAACTCTACTGTTTTGCAGTACATTTTACCTCTGCACAAAATTCATGTTAAAGAAAAGACATTTATGTTTGCAATTCAACCTAACATGAACTTAAAAAAGAAGACAAAAATCACATGATCATTTCAATAGATGCAGAAAAAGCTTTTGAGAAGATTCAACATCCATTCATGACAAGAATTCTCACCAAAGTGAGTATACAGGGAACATATCTCAACATAATAAAAGCTATCCATGACAAAGCCACAGCCAATATAATACTTAAGGATGAATAGCTGAAAGCCTTCCTGATAAAATCTGGCACAAAACAAGAATACTCACTCTTACCACTTCTTTTCAACATAGTATTAGAGGTCCTAACCACAGCAATCAGACAACAAAAATAAATAAAAACTATGCAAATTTGAATGGAAGAGGCAAAATTGTCATAATATGCAGATGTCATGATATTGCATACGTGTATGTGTTAGTTGTTCAGTTGTGTCTGACTCTTTGTGACCCCATAAACTATAGCCTGCCAGGTTTGTTTGTCCATGGGATTTTTCAGGCAAGGATACTGGAGAAGGTTGCCATTTCCTTCTCCAGGGGATCTTCCTGGCCCAGAGATCAAACCCAGGTCTTCTGCATTACAGACAGATGCTTTACTGTCTGAGCTCCTAGGGTTTCTACTACATATAGCAAACCCTAAAGACTCCACACAAAAACTGGTATAATGAATATATATTTACCATAATACTAGAATTCTTTCTTAATTTGTGCATATTCTGCATACAACTTAAGTT
>SJYC01105128.1:0-17320 GCA_006408675.1 Madoqua kirkii
GGGTGGAGAGGCAGCTGGGGCAGGGGGAGGAAAGAAAATAGAGGCAGCGCCACTACTGCCCCGTGGGCTTCCCCTTACGCCAGCCCCAAGGGGCAGTGGCCAAGTCCAGGTCTTTGCCCCTAAAATCTCACAGGGACCAAGGGCCAACCTTCAGCTGGATCCCACTGGGGCTTCTATAAGGTGTTACCTTGGCTAAACTGCAAAACAGATTGAGAAACAAAGGGAGTTTTACCTGTATCTTGTGTCTTCTCGAAACTTCCCAATCGTTTCTAGACCTCTTCAGAAATCTTGGCTCTGAAAATAATGGGAAACAAGAATATTTAAACACTACAACTGTCCACATAAACTCAACAATACTTCTGGAAAGGCACCAAAAAGAAACTCCTGCCTTCCCTTCTGGACCCCCACAGCTAATTCTCTGACTCAGGACGGCTCGGCATTTGTGCACTGTGCTAGCAGGAGGAGGGACGGAGTATGCGGTCACTCGACCATGAACAAAGGAAGTCTAACCTCTCCGTCACCCAGGTTCAGATCTGGTCCCAGCCACTGATTACCACCACTTCCCTGCAGAACCAGCCATTCAAATAGCCAGAGTCACTGTCAGCTAAGAGTCCATCCATCAAAAAAGTATTATTCAGGTATGTACTCTTTAGAACTTATCTTCACTGAAATCCAAAGGCACTGGGCAATGAAGGAAAAACAGATACAGAGAACATATTTGCAAGAAAATGATTTCCTAAAGGATCCATTTAATTCATTTTTTTCTTTGTTTTTCATTGTTTTTAAGTCAAAGCAGCAGAATTTCCAAAGCTGTGTAGCCAGTCTCTATATTATACATTACCCCTTCCCAGTGCAGGATGGAGCCCTCAAAATAGGAATCCTCAAACCCAATAAGATCACTGACTCTCAGATAAAGAGAATCAGAATTGCAAAACCAGAGGTCACCGTGTAGGATTAAAGGTTTAGAGGCTGGTTAAACGGATGCTGACCCTTCTATGATTGCAAATGATCCAACATTTTTAAATCTCAGAATCAAACCCTAGCAATTTGTGTGGTTGGAATTGTTTTTTTCCTTTGCTTTAAGGGTTGATACAATTCCTGCCATTTTTCTTAAGACAGCTGAGAAGTAGGAGACGCTCCCTGGAAACACGGTTATTGTCTCATCTCTCCCACACAGCCCCCGGGGAATGGGACCATCAAGTCTGCAGCACAGAAATCAGTTTGTACCCCTCTCTTACATGTCCACCCAGGACACATGATTCCCAGGGCCACCCAGAGCCCCCTCTGGTGCTCAACAGCTCGGGTCAGCAGATGAGACCTCAAAGTGACAGGCAGAGATGGCTGGGATTCACCCCACCCCACTGTGCTGTGCTGCCTACGACTGGGTCTGGGTTTTTCCTACACCAGCAGCTGCTTCTGATGGCCAATTTACATGCAAAAATATCTTCAGATGAGCCAGCACGGAAGTGTCCCTGGACAAAGTTATATCCATCCAAGACACAGAACCTATGTCCCCTGTTTAAATGCTGGCAGAGGGGCTGGCACAACTGATGGAGAGGCAGTGGGCAAACGCAATGACCCGTGGGATGTACCTGTTCACACGGGGCTTTCCTATCATGTGGGCAGGCGGGGCACAGCAGCCACCTGGGGACCGCTGAAGACACTTCAGAGAACAAGAAAGTGAGTCACCCATAAGTAAGAGGTTTAGGTAAACAACATGAATACCAAGAATTATAAAACCGAAAAACTTCTCTCTTCTAGAAATTCAGTAAGTCTTTGTCACTTCAATAAACAGAAGCCCAGAGCTGCTTGCTCTGTGGTTGGAGGACAAGTCGCGTATCATATTCACTCTAATTTTACAGTATTGAGCAACAGATGAAAGAAAGCAGGCAAGGGTAGGTAGGTGTGTGTGTGTGTGTGTGAGTCACCTCAAGAAAGCAGACAAGGGTGGGGTGTGTGTGTGTGTGTGTGAATCACCTCAAGAAAGCAGACAAGGGTAGGTGTGTGTGTGTGTGTGTGTGTGTGTGTGTGTGTGGGTCTTAATCACCTCAAGAAAGCAGGCAAGGGTAGGGGTGTGTGTGTGTGTGTGTGTGTGTGTGTGTGTGTGTATCACCTCAAGAAAGCAGACAAGGGTAGGTGTGTGTGTGTGTGTGTATGTGTGTGTGTCTTAATCACCTCACACAATGCACTTGGACGCGTGTACCCTCATTTTCCGCCTTCAGGCCAAGGCTCCCTATCTCTCCTCTGCAAACAGCTTCTAGCCCCCATGTTCCTGAGTGAAACGGCTCAGTCAACCGCGCGGCCCTGTGGGGCCCCTACTGTCTGCACCCTTTACCACAGCAATTTTTCTCTTCTCTCTCAACATAAAACCCACAGGCTATAATTATCACCACACTAAAGAAGGCAAAAGACATGCCCTATGTGCAATTACTAACCATATCATTCTTTTTCTCTCCCTAAACTTGAAACTTTTTACTTTGTATTGGGGTATAGCCAATTAACAATGTTGTGGTGGTTTCAGGTGAACAGCAAATGGACGCAGCCATACATACACATTTATCCACTCTCCCCTAAACTTCCCTCTCATCCAGGCTGTCACATAATCCTGAGCAGAGTTCCATGCAGGATACAGCAGGCCCTTGTTGGTTATCCATTTTAAATACAGCAACGTGTATATGACCTTCCCAAACTCCCTGTCTCTTCCCCCTGGCAACCGTAAGTTCATTTTCTAAGTCTGTGAATCTCTTTCCTCTGACTATGCAAGTGTGTGCCTCCTCCATGGAGGAGTTGGCCAGACTCCTCTGTCCATGGGATTCTCCGGGCAAGAATACTGGAGTGGGCTGCCATCCCCTTCCCGACCCAGGGATCGACCCTGTGTCTTCTGTGTCTCCTGCCCTGCAGATGTATTCTTTACTGCAGAGCCACCAAGGAAGTCCCCTGACTCTGCATAAGTGCTTATAATTCATATAATGCACAGTCCATTTGCAGAAGAAAGGAATGAAATAAATCAGAAGTGTTTCCCTCTCACACTGGCAGGAGAAACTTGACCTTCACCCCCACACCACCACACCTCCAACCCTGTAGGAGCATGTGGGAACCCCAATGTCCATGCCCTGAAGGCAGCTGTCTCTTGACTGTTCATAACAATAGCACAGAGCCCCGCTGAAGGGGGTCTTTGGCATGTATCTCGCCTACACTCTGCAAACGTGACCTCACCTTCTGAAGGCCTTTTGCCTCAGCAGTAACCCAGTGTTCTCTTTAGCGCATGGAGAAGACAAAAGCACATCCCAGGCATAGGACTCTATGGTGAAAACGGCCTCATTCAAGGTCTGGCATCTCCATTTTCCAGCTGTATGTCCTTGGGGAAGTTACTGGACTTTTCTGTGCTTCTGTGTCCTCATCCAGAAAGCAGGCCTAATAATAGTACCTATATCATTTGGTTGTTGTGAAGATCCATGACTAACCTATATGAAGAGCTTAAAACAGTGTCTAGTGGCTAGGAAACACTGAGAAACCACCAACTAGGACTCTCCCTACTTGTGGAGCAGAGCCAATTACACCTACCTTGTGAGACTTATTGGGTAGGCCAAAAAGTTTATTTGGGATTTACCATAAGGTATTATGGTAAATCCCAAATGATTCTTTGGAAAACACAATAACAGTATTTTTGAAAATTTATTTTTATTGAATTGAATCTTTTGAATTGAATTTTGAATAAAATTGAATTGAATTTGAAACACATTGAATATTATAGAGTTTGATAGGTATAACTCACATAAACAGTCTTCAGAGTTTTCAACAAAAGTTAAAGAGTGTAAACAGGGCCTTCGGATTAAAAAGAGAGAGAGAAACACCGTATCCATGATTAAGATATAAGGATAACATAAAAGTTCTCTAAATATATCCATTTGAAACCTTACCTAACAAAGTTCTGGATGTGCTTTTTTCTCTTTTGTCACTTTACAACTTATACATACATAAACATATTACATGAGATTTTGTTTCACCGTGCCAACGAAATAATGAGCTTTTAGAACGAGCCCAATCTTAATTAATCATGCGATGCTGTGTTTAAAAGTGTGTGGCCTAAGTTCAATTCACTTCAGTTCAGTTCAGTTGCTCTGTCGTGTCCAACTCTTTGCGATCCCTGGACTACAGTATGCCAGGCTTCCTTGTCGATCACCAACTCCTGGAGCTTACCCAAACTCATATTCGTTGAATCAGTGATGCTATCCAACCATCTCATCCTCTGTCATCCCCTTCTCTTACCACCTTCAATCTTTTCCAATGAGTCAGTTCTTCGCATCAGGTGGCCGAAGTATTGGAGTTTCAGCTTCAACATCTTCTTTGCTTCTTACCTCTAATGAATATTCAGGACTGATTTCCTTTAGGATGGACTGATTGGATCTCCTTTCAGTCCAAGGGATTCTCAAGAGTCTTCTACAACACCACAGTTCAAAAGCATTAATTCTTCTGTGCTCAGCTTTCTTCACAGTCCAACTCTCACATCCATACAAGACTACTAGAAAAGCCATGTCCTTGACTTGAGGGACTTTTGTTGGCAAAATAATGTCTCTGCTTTTTATTATGCTGTCTAGGCTGGTGATAACTTTTCTTCCAACAAGCCACAATATTTAATTTCATGGCTGGAATCACCATCTGCAGTGATTTTGGAGCCCAAGAAAATAAAATCTGTTACTGTTTCCATTTTTTCCTCATCTATTTGCCATGAACTGATGGGACCTGATGCCATGATTTTAGTTTTCTGAATGTTGAGGTTTAAGCCAGCTTTTCCACTCTTCCTTTTCACATTTATCAAGAGAATCTTCAGTTCTTCTTCACTTTCTTCCATAAAGGTGGTGTCACCTTTATGAGATTATTGATGTTTATTTTGGCAATCTTGTTTCCAGCTTATGCCTCATCCAGCCCAGCAATTTGCATGATGTACTCTGCATATAGCTAAGTAAGCAGCGTAAATAATATACAGTTTTGACATACTCCTTTCCCAACTTGGAATCAGTTTGTTGTGCCATGTCCAGTTCTAACTGTTGTTTCTTGACCTGCACACAGATTTTCAAGAGGCAGGTCAGGTATTCCCATTTCTTGAAGAATTTTCCACAGTTCATTGTGATCTACATGGTCAAAGGCTTTGGCATAGTCAACAAGGGAGTAGTAGATGTATTTCTTGCATTCTCTTGCTTTTTCCATGATCCAGTGGATTTTGGCAATTTGATCTTCGGTTCCTCTGTCTTTTCTAAATCCAGCTTGAGCATCTGAAAGTTCACGGTTCACATATTGTTGAAGCCTGGCTTGGAGAATTTCAACATTACTTTGCTAGCGTGTGTGATGAGTACAATTGTGCAGTAGTTAGAGGATTCATTGGCATTGCCTTTCTTTGGGATTGAAATGAAAATTGATCATTTCCAGCCCTGTGGCCACTACTGAATTTTCCAAATTTGCCGGTAAATTGAGTGCAGCACTTTCACAGCATCATCTTTTAGGATTTGAAATAGCTCAACTGGAATTCCATCACCTCCACTGGTTTTGTTCATAGTGATGCTTCCTAAGGCCCACTTGACTTCACATTCCAGGATGTCTGACTCTAGATGAATGATCACACCATCATGGTTATCTGGGTCTTGAAGATTATTTTTATACAGTTCTTCTGTGTACTTTTGCCACCTCTCCTTAATATCTTCTGCTTCTGTTAGATCCATACCATTTCTGTCCTTCATTGTGCCCATCTTTGCATGAAATGTTCCCTTGGTATCTAATTTTCTTGAAGAGATCTCTCGTCTTTCCCATTCTATTGTTTTCCTCTATATCTTTGCAATGATTACTGAGGAAGGCTTTCTTATCTCTCCTTGCTATTCTTTGGAACTCTGCATTCAAATGGGTATATCTTTCCTTTTCTCCTTTGCCTTTCACTTCTCTTCTTTTCACAGCTATTTGTAAGGCCTCCTCAGACAACCATTTTGCCTCTTTGCATTTATTTTTCTCTGAGATGGTCTTGATCACTACCCCCTGTACAATGTTTCAAACCTCCATCCATAGTTCTTCAGTCACTCTGTCTATCAGATCTAATCCTTGAATCTATTTGTCACTTCCACTGTATAGTCATGAGGGATTTTATTTAGGTCATGCCTAAATGGTCTAGTGTTCTTTTCTATTTTCTTCAATTTAAGTCAGAATTTTGCAATAAGGAGTTTCTGAGCCACAGTCAACTCCTGGTCTTGTTTTTGCTGACTGTATAGGGCTTCTCCATCTTTGGCTGCCAAGAATATAATCAATCTGATTTAGATATTGACCATCTGGTGATGTCCATGTGTAAAGTCTTCTCTTGTGTTGTTGGAAGAGGGTGTTTGCTATGACCACTGCATTCTCTTAGCAAAACTCTATTACACTTTGCCCTGCTTCATTCTGTACTCCAAAGCCAAATTTTTTTTTACCCCTTGTATTTCTTTACTTCTTACTTTTGTATTCCAGTTCCCTATTTAAAAAAAAAAAAAAAACTTTGTTGAGAGTTAGTTCTGGAATGTCTAGAACTGTTCTAGAATAGAAATGTTCAGCTTCAGCTTCTTCACCATTATCGGTCAGGGCATAGAGTTGGATTACTGTGATATTTAATGGTTTGCCTTGGAAACAAACATATATCATTCTGTCATTTTTGAGATTGCAACCAAGTACTGCATTTCAGACTCTTTTGTTGACTATGATGGCTACTTCGCTTCTTCTAAGGGATTCCTGCCCGCAGTAGTAGATATAAAGATCATCTGAGATAAATTCATCCATTACAATCTAAAATATTCATGTTCACTCTTGCCATCTCCTGTTTGAGCACTTCCAATTTGCATTGATTCATGGACCTAACATTCTAGGTTCCTATGCAATATTGCTCTTTACATCTTTGGACTTTACCTCCATCACCAGTCACAACCACAACTTGGTGTTGTTTTTCCTTTGACTGTCTCTTTCTTCTTTCTGGACTTATTTCTCCATTGATCTCCAGTAATAAATTTGGCACCTACCAACCTGGGGAGTTCGTCTTTCAGTGTCCTATCTTTTTGCCTTTTCATACTGTTCATGGGGTTCTCAAGGCAAAAATACTGAAGTGGTTTGCCATTCTCTTCTCCAATGGACCACGTTTTGTCAGAACTCTTCACCATGACCCGCCTCTCTTGGGTGGCCCCACACTGCATGGCTCATAGTTTTTTTTTGAGTTAGATAAGGCTGTAGTCCATGCATGGCCTAAAGGGTTTACTTATTGAAGATTTGCTGAACTCAGTTAAACTTGGTCATTTTTTTCATCTGATTTATTTTGATTTTTTTGTGTCTTGTAGACACAGCCTCAAAGAATGAGTTCACAGTGGCGAAATACTCACTTTATCACCATAGTTAGCTCCTTTTTGTGCTATCCTTATTGCATACTCAGACTCGCTATTCTGAAGGATCATTTATTTGAAGTAATGACAGTAGCCGCATGGTATGCACTTTTCGTGACTCTCTGGCTAGCTCTGTAACTCAAACAGACCAAACGCCCTTTCTATCACCTCTTGACTGTGAGGCTCCAAAGCACAAATAATGCAGTATAAATGCTGTTATAAACACAACCTACATGAGCTACATACAAGCACACAGAGCAGAAGGAATATAAAGAGATGGAATCATTATACAATCCTTGACATTGCAAGGTAGTACACAGTGGGGAGAATTTCCTCATTCAAGTTCAACTCTAAAAGAAATTAGAGTCAGCATACTGGTGACTGTATTTTCTATCTGTGCTTATGATGAGAGAGAATAATGAATATAACATAATAAGTTGTTTGTTTTCTGTTTTGCTCTGTTTCTATGGACTAAATAAAACCATCTCAGTGTTTTATCATAGACTTGAGCACCCATGTTAGCCACTTTCTAAAGTTTCATGAGTTCAAAGCCATATACAGCAGAAAAAGAGGAAACTCTCATTCTATTCATCAGTGTGTATTTGCTAAACATTTCTTCTGTACATAGCTCTGTTTTAAATACTGTAGGAAATGTGGAAGACAGAGAATATGACATAAATACATACACTTCTCTGCACATATTTATGCAATGGCTATATCTATATCTATTTGTTTTTCAAGACTTTATAAAAAATTTTTCTTTTAATTTTTTTGTATGGACAATTTCTAAGTTCTTTATCAGTTTTGTTACCATATCACTTCTGTTTTATGTTTTGACTTTGGCCAAAACATGTGTGGGATCTTACTTCCCCTACCAAGGCCTGAACCCACATCTCCTGCATTAGCAAGTGAAGTCTTAGCCACAGTATCACCAGAGAAGTCCCTATTTTTTTTAATCTATATATCCTTCTTTTTGTTTATGCTCATTTAAAATATAGATTTGTTACAGATTTATATGGATTAGTCTGTTAGTCACTCAGTCATGTCCGACTCTTTGTAACCCCATGGACTGTAGCTCACCAGGCTCCTCAGTCTATGGAATTCTCCAGGCAAGAATACTGGAGTGGGTTGCCATGCCCTCCTCCAGGGGATCTTGCTGACCCAGGATCAAACGTGGGTCGTCTGCATTATGGGCAGATTCTTTACCATCTGAGCCACCATAAATGTATTGTTACTATTATTGCACAAAAAGCCTTTCACAGCATTATCAACAGGAAAAGTTCAGCTGATAAAACAAAAGGGAAAGAAAAATAAACATTATGCACACATAAAATACTCTCTATTGTAGGCACAGTAATGGCCCCCTAAGATGTCCATATCCTAACCCTAGTAATCTGTGAATATGTCAGTTTGCATGACAACAGGGATTTGACAAGTAACTAAAATCAAGACCTGGAAAGGAGGAGATTATTATGAATTATTCAGGTGAGATTAATTTAATTACATCAATCCTTATAATTGGAGAATTTTCCCTGAAGACAAGTCAAATATTTGGTAGGTTTGAAGATGGAGGAAAGTGGGGACTATATACCAAGAAATCCAATTGGCCTTTGGAAGCCAGCATTAACCAGGATACAGAGAAATAGAGTATCTCTCTCTTCTAGTTATTCCAGAGAAGAATATAAACCTGCCTATAACCTTGATTTTACATAAGTGAAATTCATGCTGTCTTTCTCCAAGAAGGTAAGGCAATAGATTTTAAGTTATTTTAAGTCACTCAACTTGCACTTTGCTACAGTATCTATAAGAAAGTAATATACCCTTATTCCTGGAAGTTTGTGCAAGTGCTATTATTCCCTGCTGATGCTGCTGCTAAGTTGCTTCAGTCGTGTCTGACTCTGTGCGACCCCATAGACGGCAGCCCACCAGGCTCCCTGATCCCTGGGATTCTCCAGGCAAGAACGCTGGAGTGGGTTGCCATTTCCTTCTCCAATGCATGAAAGTGAAAAGTGAAAGTTCTACTCAATGTGGTCCTAGCAAATGGATCCATTACTATACATTCATAAATTCCAAACCACCCACACTTTAATTAATCCCTTCTTTTGATCACTTCATGTTTGGTTCTTGCCTTTGCTTTATTATTTTTTTTTCCAAATTCTGCAGTATTTGTTTGTGTGTGAGTTACCTCTGTTGACCCCTCTGATGCTAGAATCTACTCTGGCTGTCACTTGTTATAACATAGCACAGTGTCTAGAACATGGGCATGTCTGAGTAATTATTTGGGTTGGCCAAAAAGTTCATTCTAATTTTTCTGTAACATCTTATAGGAAAACCTGAACAAAATTTTTGGCCAACCCAATAATTTTGGTAAAATTAGCTACATTTATATTTAATTTGATGTAAATCAGATCTTCCATATAACATAAAGTTTACATGCACTTATTATTTATAAATGAATTTATCAATGTCCTCTAATCTGGATTTCTTATAGCAGTTATTGTTGTATTATTTAGTATTGGAATAATTTGTTATTGTTGTTTTTTAATTGGTTCAAATATTTTAAAAATATTATGAAAATCTTCTACATTACTGATATAACACAGTCACTATATTGCTTTTTGATAACAGTTCAAAGTGTCTTGAATTTCATCTGTTCAAGAGTTCAATTTACCATGCATTTTTAGTTTCCACATAGCTCTTTGGCTTCCTAAAATTGATAAACTTCAATGTTTTTGCATTATTTTTAAGCCCTTCCATACTAGGTTGTCAATCTATCTTCTCTGTGCTGGTCCCTCTTATGCAAAAAGGATATTTTATGAAGGAAGAATGGTCAAAGGTGATTTTAGGAAAGGAAAGCAATTAGGTTCTATAACTAGCTAGACAGTTCATTATTGAATGAATGATATTGTCAAGAACGAATATTTCGTGGAGGATGTTTGTGTTTTTAGGGAGGGGATTTGGGCTATTTTATGTCTTTCCCCAATAACCAGCAAATACATTCCTTCTGCAATAGAGGCCATACATTTGCTTAATATTATTTTAGTATCTGAATTTGCCTAAGCAGTATCTTATATATATACCTAATCAGTAAACACCTGTTTCATAATCAATGAGGACTTGTTTAGCCTATCTAAATTATTCTCTATCCACAGTTTTAAAAAGCTTTTATAGTGAGACCAGCATATTTCAATGTCCATCTCTTTCAGTATGCATTTCATCAAGAGAAAATGCTTGGAAAATATAAGCCATGTGTTAGTTAATTGAAAAAAAAGTTTCATGCAGGAGAAAAGTATCTTGACTACATGGCTTAATTTAATTGAAAAGACTCTGATACTGGGAGGGATTGGGGGCAGGAGAAGGGAACAACAGAGAATGAGATGGCTGGATGGCATCACTGACTCGATGGACGTGAGTCTGAGTGGACTCTAGGAGTTGGTGATGGACAGGGAGGCCTGGCGTGCTGTGATCCATGGGGTCTCAAAGAGTTGGACACGACTGAGCGACTAAACTGAATTGAAAGGCAAAGAAGAAAAAACTGCTTCACTGAGTAACATGGTAACACCTCAGGTATTAACATACTGGGTAATCTTTGGCAATTTGTTTAAGCTTACAGACTCACATCTATAAGCAAACTCAATAAAAACATAAGGAACAATTTGATGGCTCCAGCAAAAGAAATAATCTATAGTGACCATTGCCTAAAGAAGGGACATGAAATGATTTACAGACAACTCAGGGTAACATACATTTGTGCCGTGTTGATGTGTAACCCCAGGGAGAAACAAGTGCTCATTATTATCTTAGAGTAGCATAACAGAGACGATACACTTTAAAGGGAAACAGCTGGAGTGTGATCTAATTTCCATGTTCCAATTTACTTATGTATAAAACATGCATAAAAAATTAAACATCACTGAACAATTTGTCTGCTTTCTGTTCCTGGCATGCCTCAGCCCTCCAGAGCAGCACTATGGGCTTGAGAGAAATAGGGATTTATTTAAATAATAAGCAGATTATTTAGAGATCATAATTTATGTAAATTTAATATTAATTTGACTAAACCCTGGTAATTAGGGTTGAACTGTAAATATATCCTTTTGTTCAAGCTTCCCTTTTTCATGCCACATGACCCTCCCTTAACTGTGACAGCAGTAATGGCAGGGCTCTGCACCAGCTTTAGGGAGTGACATCAGATTAAATTAAGCACTCATGCATTTATGGATCAGCATAGAAAAGCAGGAATACAGCCATGAGGGATGAATAATGCATTAGGAAGTTGTTCTGTAGTTCTTTGGTCATGTGTAGAGAATGTGAACTAGTGGTCCTATATGCAACTCCTGATAGGTTTATAATAACAAGAGACTAGTTTTTAAAATTTTAAATTACATGTTTCAGTATTTTGGTGGAAATTGTTAGCAAAGGGATATTTTTCCCACTAGCATAATTTTCTGACAGTGTTGTAAATTGAATACTGTTCTCAACACTGTGTTAAAACAAAAACAAGAAAGTGAAAATCACTCCTCAAACCTTAAAACTAAAAGTGTACATGTGAATCATTAGGATGACTAATATAAATATATAAAATAACAAGAGTCAGTGAGAATGTGGAGGAATTGGAACCCTTGTTCCCTGTTAATGGGAATGTAAACTGCTATGGAAAACAGTATGGAGGATAGTCAAAAACTTAAAAATAGAGATATCATACTATCCTAAAGGTCTTACCAGGTGGCATTAGTGGTTAACAACCTGTCAACCAATGCAGGGGGAAATATGAAAGGTGGGTTTGATCCCTGGGTTTGGAAATCCCATGGAGGGAAATATGGCAACCTATTCCAGTATTCTTGCCTGGAGAATCTTATGGACAAAGGAGCCTGGCAGGCTACAGACCATTGGGTCACAAAGAACCGAACACTACTGAAGTGACTGAGCACATGTATGCACACAGAAGTAACACAATTGAATGTTTTTTTTTTTTTTTTTAGAGCTCAATGGATAAACAAAATATGGTATATACATCAGTTCAGTTCAGTTCAGTTCAGTTCAGTTCAGTTGCTCAGTCTTATCTAACTCTTTGAGACCCCGTGGGTTGCAGCACACCAGGCTGCTCTTTCCATCACCAACTCCTGGAGTTTACTCATCTCATGTCACTTGCGTCAGTGATGCCATCCAACCATCTCATCCTCTGTTGCCCCCTTCTCATCCTGCCTTCAGTCTTTCCCAGCATCACGGTCTTTTCCAATGCATCAGGTCTTCACATCAGGTGGCCAAATTATTGGACCTTCAGCTTCAGCATCAGTCCTTACAAAGAATAGTCAGGAATGATGTCCTTTGGGATGGACTGGTTGGATCTCTTTGCAGTCCAAGGGACTCTCAAGAGTCTTCTCCAACACCACAGTTCAAAGGCATCAATTCTCTGGCACTCAGCTTTCCTTGTATTCCAACTCTCATATCCATACAAGACTACTGAAAAAACCATAGCTTTAACTAGATGGATCTTTTGTGGGCAAAGTAATATCTCTGCTTTTTAGTATGTTATCTAGGTTGGTCAAACTTTTCTTCCAAGGAGCAAACTGGCTTTACTTTCATGGGTGCAATCACCACCTGCAGTGATTTTGGAGCCCCTATTCTGTCACTGTTTCCACTGTTTTCCCATCTATTTGCCATGATCTTAGTTCTCTGAATGTTGAGCCTTAAGTCAACTTTTTCACTGTCTTCTTTCACATTCAAGAGGATCTTTAGTTCTTTGCTTTCTACCATAAAGATGATTGTATCTGCACATCTGAGGTTACTGATATTTCTCCCTGAAATCTTGACTCCATCCTGTTGTTCATCCAACCCAACATTTCTCATTTCTTCATATAAAGTAAATAAGCAGGGTGATAATATACAGCCTTGACATACATCTTTCCTGATTGGGAACCAGTCTGCTGTTCCATGTCCAGTTCTAGCTGTTGCATCTTGACCTGCATATAGATTTCTCAGGAGGTACGTCAGGTGGTCTGGTATTCCCATCTCTTTCAGAATTTTCTTTGGCACAGTCAATAAAACAGAAGAGGATCTTTTTCTGGAACTCATTCACTTTTTCTACAATCCAACAAACTTTGGCAATTTGATCTCTGGTTCCCCTTTCTTTTCTAAATTCAGCATGAACATCTCGAAGTTCATGGTACATGTCCTGTTAAAGCCTGGCTTGGAGATTTTGATTATTACTCTGCTAGCATGTGAAATGAGTGCAATTGTGTGGTAGTTTGAACATTCTTGGCTGTGCCTTTCTTTGGGATTGGAAAGAAAACTGACCTTTTCCAGTCCTGTAGCCACTGCTTGAAAATGAAAAAAAGAAAAAAGTCACTCAGCCGTGTCTGACTCTTAGTGACCCCATGAACTGCAGCCTACCAGGCTCTTCCATCCATGGGATTTTCCAGGCAAGAGTACTGGAGTGGGGTGCCATTGCCTTTATTTCAAATTTATTGGCACGCTGAGTACAGTACTTTCACAGCATCACCTTTTAGGATTTGAAATAGTTCAACTGGAATTCTATCACTTCCACTAGCTTTGCTCCTAAAGATGCTTCCTAAGGCCCACCTGACCTCGTATTCCAAGGTGTCTGGCTCTAGGTGAGTGATCACATCATCGTGATTCTGTCATGAAGATCTTTTTTGTATAGTTCTTCTGTGTATTCTTGCCATTTCTTCTTAATATCATCTGCTTCTGCTAGGTCCACACCATTTCTGTTCTTTAATGTGCCCATTTTTTCATGAAATGTACCCTTAGTATCCTTAATTTTCTTGAAGAGGTCTCTAGTCTTTTCCATTCTATTGTTTTCTTCTATTTCTTTGTGTTGATCACTGAGGAAGGCTTTCTTATCTCTTCTTGCTATTCTTTGGAACTCTGCATTCAAATGGGTATATCTTTCCTTTTCTCCTTTGCCTTTCACTTTTCTTCTTTTCACACTTGTTTGTAAGCCTTCCTCAGACAACTTTTTGCCTCTTTGCATTTTTCTTGGAGATGGTCTTGATCACTGCTTCCTGTACAATGTCACAAACCTCCATCGATAGTGCTTCAGGCACTCTTCTATCAGATATAATCCCTTGAATCTATTTGTCACTTCCATTGTATAGTCATAAGGGATTTTATGGTCCAATGTTTTTCCCCATTTTCTTCCATTTAAGTCAGAATTATGCAATAAGGAGTTCATGATCTGAGCCACAGTCAACTTCTGGTCTTGTTTTTGCTGATTGTATGGAGATGACACCATCCTTATGGCAGAAAGTGAAGAGGAACTAAAAAGCCTCTTGATGAATGTGAAAGTGGAGAGTGAAAAAAGTTGGCCTAAAGGTCAACATTCAGAAAGCAAAGATCATGGCATCTGGTCCCATCAGTTCTTGGCAAATAGATGGGGAAACATTGGAAACCGTGTAGACTATTTTTGGGGGCTCCAAAATCACTGCAGATGGTGACTGTAGCCATGAAATTAAAAGATGTTTACTCCTTGGAAGAAAAGTTATGACCAACCTAAATAGCATATTGAAAAGCAAAGACATTACTTTGCCAACAAAAGTCCGTCTAGTCAAGGCTATGGTTTTTCCAGTGGTCATATATGGATATGAGAGTTGGACTGTGAAGAGGGCTGAGTGCCGAAGAATTGATGCTTTTGAACTGTGGTATTGGAGAAGATTCTTGAGAGTCCCTTGGACTGAAAGGAGATCCAACCAGTCCATTCTAAAGGAGTTCAGCCTTGGGATTTCTTTGTAAGAGGTGATGCTAAGGCTGAAACTCAAGTACTTTGGCCACCTCATGCGAAGAGTTGACTCATTGGGAAGACTCTGATACTGGAAGGGATTGAGGACATGAGGAGAAGGGGATGACAGAGGATGAGATGGATGGATGGCATCACCAACACGATGGATGTGAATTTGATTGAACTCCAGGAACTGGTGATGGACAGGGAGGCTTGGCGTGCTGCTATTCATGAGGTTGCAAAGAGTCAGACGTGACTGAGTGACTGAACTGAACTGAACTTTCTTGTCATTGGGTCATAGCTATAGATTAGCCAGTCATTTACAATTTTTTCCTGAGAGGTTCCCAAGTGGTGTGTGGAAACTTAGAGTTAGCAATTCACATATTAGCTTGAACAGTTTGTACCAGATGTCTGTGCACTCAAACCAAACCAACAACCCAAACCAAACAAGAAATTCACCAGCAAGGATTCACACTCCAAATGAAACAAAAGGCAAAGAGATGCCCAGAAATCAAAAGCCACGTGTTAAGAGTGCCCCCAAAAGATGATAAAGTAATGCCCCCAAATCAAAAGCCAAATGGTATAAATGCCTAACATGACTTCCCAGTTACACTAGAACTGTGACCTGGCAAAGTCAATGCTAGCAGCCTTTTTAGTTCTGATATTTTCAAGCAATTTCTTGTTGATTTTCTGCAAAGAATTACTCTATCATTTCCTGCTTTAAAAGCTTCTAGATACCAGTCAAAATATGGCTGGCCTTTTCTAATTGTAAAATAGAAAAACATCAATTTTAGAATATCAAAATAACTCCAATTTGGCCATTTTAGGTTAAGATCTTTTTTTAGTATAATTTCTCCAATTAACTAGGTACTTGCAAGTATGAGCTCCATGTTTATTGTACATGAGTGTTAGTCAGAGGCTGGCTTTCTGACATCCCTTTGTTTCTATTTTTGAGAGATTTCGTATCCCATTTTAAGCTGAATTTCTCAGGGATAAAAGTCACTAGTGAACTTGTGTAGTGGTCCCATGTGCTGCTTGTGAGCTTAACTCCTCGAGGAGTCACCCCAGAGTCATTCCAGCTCACTTACGTGTCTCGGATTCTGCCTCCGGCAATCTAAAACCATCGCGGCTGCTCAAGTTGCTGAATAGCAGTATTTATGTGTGTTTTTTCTCGGTGACTGAGAAGCTTACGGGAGTGGTAGAGGCCTAGTCCTCATACTGTGCAATGGTCCTGTAGGGAAACCCACTTATTAGTTAAAATACTTGTTCATCTGGGGTTCGCACATAAGTGGAATAAGCCTGTCACAAAAAAGACAAACACTGTGTGACTCCACTTATATGAGGTTTTGGAAGAGTCAAACTCACAGAAATAGAAAGGTGTGTGGTGGTTGCCAGGAGTTGAGGGGTAATTTGGGAGTTGTTGTTACGAAGTACAGAGTTTCAGTTTTGTGAGATAAAAAAACTCTGGAGTTTGTTTGCAAAACAATATTAATATACTTCACATCCTTGAACTGTATACTTAGAAATTGTTAAGATGATAAATTTTGTGTATACATTTTTAATCAAAATAAATTTTTTGTAAAGTCTGTATCAATAATTAAGTCATTCTCCCATTTCAAATATCTATCAAAGAAGAAAGCTCTGTACCAGCTTCAGGTCCTGATAGGCATGGCCTGATAATGGAAACTGGTTTTACGATCAAACAGGCCTTATCTGAACCCTCGTTTCATTTCTAACTGCACAGTGATCTGTTATATCATCAACACAGGAAGCCAAAATCTTTGTCTTAGTGTATGAGGTCTCATATGATCAGATGATAAACATCTCAGAAAATTCCTTTTGTTCCTGCTATGCTCAGAGTCTTTACAAGAGAAGTGTGTTAGGTTGTGCCACTTTTTTCTGCCTCTACTGATTTGGCTATGTGGCTTATTTTTTTTTTACATAAAATGTTAAAAAAGAGAAATCATACTATTTTTCGAATGGTAAATCAATATTGCATTCCTGGAATAAACTGCACTGGTCATTGCATCTTATTCTTTTAATAAATTGTTAAATTTTATTTGATGAAATCATATTTAAGATTTTTGCATTTATGTTCAGTAGGAATCTTGATATCTATTTTCCCTTACTTAATTTTGATATCAAGATAATATTGATACTAGAATATAAAATAGGAAATATTTCCTCCACTTAATTTTGG
>SJYC01105129.1:0-21353 GCA_006408675.1 Madoqua kirkii
GAACATTTAGAATGATTTTTTTTTTTACTTCAGTAAGAATTATATGTTCTAGCTTCTTTCATGACTTATTGTTTTGATTATGAGCCAGATATTGTTAATTTTGGCCAGTTAAATGTTATATTTTTCCTATAAATATTTTAGATCTTTGCTCTGGGATGCAGTTACATTGTTAGGAAACAACTGGATCTTTTCAGGTTTTGATTTTAAGATGTATTAGTTAGTCATGATCCGAGTGGTATTGATTATTTAACCCAGTGCTCAATTATGTATGGCATTTTCAATTATTGCTCCTGGGAATGACAAAATCCCAAGTTTCTTTGAGTATGAATTACTGTTCCTTCTAATTATTTAAGGTGGTTCTTTTACCAACCTTGAGTAGTTTTCTGGACAAAAGCTTTTTTGAGTATTCTTATGAATATGTGAAGAAGACCTTAGGAGATCATCAAAGGTTTTTCTGAGTGCAGCTTCATCCCATTTGGTAATATGTCTTACAATCCATGGCTGCCTTAACTTTTCCAGGCTCTGAGCTTCACTTCCTTAACCCAAATATACTACTTGATTATACCTAGGTGTCCACCTTCCTGTGCCCATCCTGGAAACTTAACCACTGGATTCTAGGTTAGTGAATATTATGGAAGTGGAGGAGGAAACATTTTTAAATGCAACCCATACAAATAGATTTGTAGCATTTAGCAAATATTATCATTTTTTCTTCAGTTTTTCTTTTTCACTCTTATTTTTTAAAAGCCTACTTAATTCTTCGATATTACAAAAATTCTAAACACATGCTTCATTTTTCCCATACTATGAATTGGTTTTTAGAGACTACACATGAACTAAATAAAGCTTATTTAACCAGAAAAGTGAGATAGAAGTGTAATGATTGTTTATGTGAATGACTATCCACAATCTCCTGGCTAAAAACAAACAACAAACTAAAAGGAATAAATATATATATATATATATAAACAAATTGAGACTATAAAGATAGTGGAATTACATGAAGGATCCAAGCAGACATTCTAGAGTTGACAAACACAGTAACTGAAATTAAAAGATTATTGTAGAAATTGAATAAGAGATTTGAGCAGGAGAAAAGCAAATTACAAGGCAATACAGTTAAAAGTATTGAATCTGAAAAGTAAAAAGAAAGAGAATAAAGAAGACTAACTAGAATTTAAAGGACCTGTGAGACATTATAGATAAGTACACTAACAGGGGGGTCCCAAGAGGAGAAGAAAGAGGTGAAAAAAATAGTTGAGAAAATAATTGCAACAAACCACCAACTTCTGAGGAAAAACATGATTAAACATCCAAGAAATTAAACATACCAGGAATAGAATTACTTCTACTAAATCTAACCAGAGACACATTACATAAGTCCTGAATGCCAAAGAGAAAGACAGAATCTTGAAAACAGCAAAAAGGAAGCAACTCATTATGTTCAAATGATTCTTCAAAAGTTAATAACTGACTTCCATTGGAAAACTTGAATAATAGAAGTTAGTGGGATGAAATAGATGAAGTGCTATCAGAGGGGTAAAACACCTGAAGACTTCCAAAACTATTCTTCAAAAAAAGTGGGAAATTAAGACATTTGCAAATGAACAATAAAAAATAGAATTAATTACCACTATAATTTTTGTGCAAAATATGTGAAAAGGAATCCTTCAGATTGCAATGAAATGATACTAGACAATAACTCAAAGCCACATCAAAAAGTAAAAATTTCCAGTAAAGGTAAATTCATGGATATATATATATATATATATATCTCACTATTTTATCTTGGGGTTGTAACTACAACTTTTATTTCCCACAGGATTTAAAAGACAGATTTATTAAAATAATACTAAATATGTTAATAGACATGCAATATTTGTGTTGAGTCGCTCAGTCATGTCCTATTCTTTGTGACCCCATGGACTGTAGGCCGCCAGGCTCCTCAGTCCATGGAGATTCTCCAGGGAAAAATACTGGAGTGGGTTGCCATGCCCTCCTCCAAGGAATTTTGCCAACCCAGGGATCAAATCAAGGTTTCCCATATTGCAGGCAGATTCTTTACAATCTGAGCCAACAGGGAAGCCCAGACACACAGTATTTAAAGATACATTAATGACAACAATATTTGGAGGGAAGGACTGTGAGATATAGGAGAAGAGTTTTGAACATTGCTGAAACTGAGTTGGATCAATAGGAACTAAAGAGATTATTGACAAGGGTGAAAGAGGAGAGTGAAAAAACTGGCTTAAAACTCAACATTCAAAAGGCAAAGATCATGGCATCTAGTCCCATCACTTCTTGGCAAACAGATGGGGTAAAAATGGAAATTGACAGGTTTTATTTTCTTGGGCTCCAAAATCACTGAATAGTGACTGAAGCCACAAAATTTAAAAGCTTGCTTCTTGGAAGAAAAGCTATAGCAAACCTAGACAACATAGTAAAAAGCAAAGACATCGTGTTGCTGACAAAGGTCTGTATATTAAAGCTATGATTTTTCTAGTAGACATGTACAGATGTGATAGCTGGATTATCAAGAAGATGTGGAGCACAAAGGAACTGATGCTTTCAAACTATGGTGCTGGAGAAGACTCTTGAGATCCCTTGGACTAAAATGAGTTCAAACCAGTCAATCCGAAAGGAAATCAAGCTTGAATATTAATTGTAAGGACTGATGCTGAAACTTTAATACTTTGGCCACCTGATGCAAAGAGCTGACTCACTGGAAAATACTCTGATGCTGGAAAATATTGACGGAAGGAGGAGAGGGGAGCTACAGAGAATGAGATGTTTGGATGCCATCACTGAGTCAATGGACATGAGTTTGAACAAATTCCAGGAGAAAGTGAAGGACAGGGAAGCGTGGCATGCTGTAGTCCACGGGGTTGCAATGAGTTGGACATGACTTAGCAACTGAACAAGAGTGTGAACTAGATGTGTATAACTTAAACAAGTGTACTTTTCAAGTACAAACCAACCAATTAAGAGTTAATACTCTCAAAACCATCCTTATCAGACTAGGGTAAGGGTACCATCCACTTCATAGCCACCCCAGGACCAGCTACCAAACAACTGGGTGCATCTCCTTTTCCACTGAAATGACACAAACTTGACAGTCCTCCATCTGCGTAGCCTGTCTTTCTCTTTCTTTCCCACAGAAATCACAATAAATTATCTTGCGTTGATCCTGCCCCTCCCTTTGTCTCCTGACAGATCCTGGTGTTTCGCTAAGACTCCCTTTCTATGGCATGACACAGCTTTTTCTCTTGGGAAATATGCATAGCAAATTACCTTTTCAATGGCCAATATGTCCTGATTTGTTGGACTAATTAATACATCAGATTTTCTATTTATACACTATATTTTCAAACAAATTTTAAAAATAATTCATATCAATACTTCTGAAATGCTTTCCCAAAATTAGAAGACAAGACTTCCTAATTCATTCTGTAACCCAGCATTACTCAGAAGCCAGAATAAGACACTGTAAGATCAAATATAACATACCAAAATCCCTTAAGAATATGGATGCATAAATTTGGGGGGAAAAAACTAACAAATTAAATACAAGAGAATATTAGTAGAATGATATACCATGACTAGATAGAATTTATCTCAGGAAGTAAAGGGTTTCATTATAAGAAACCAATCTGTGGCATTCACCACATTAAATGGAATTAATGAAAGACACACACACGATTGTCTCAATTGATTCAAAAAGTACAACTGACAAAATGAAACACCCTTCTATGCTAATAACTCTAAGAATTCTAGGAATATAAGTAAATTTTCACAGTATGATCATTAAGAAAACCTCACAAATAAGATTATGCTTATTGGTAAAAGACTGAATTCTTTTCCACTAAGATCAAAAATAAAGACAAAGAAGCTTGCATTTATTATTTCCATTCAACATTGCACTGGAAGTTCTAGCCAGAATAATTAGAAAACAGACAAAATAAAAGCACCCAAGTTGGAAAAAAAGAGATAAAACTATATCTCTATTCACAGATGGCATGATCCTATATATGGAAGACCCTAAATGATCCACAAAAAAGCTACCAGAGCTATAAAATAAATTCAACAAAGCAGAATGATACAAGATCAAAATGCAAAAGCTAGTTGTGTTTCTATACTGTCACAGGGGACAATCTGAAAAAGAAATGAAAAGCAACTGTTTATAAGAGCATAAAATAGAATAAAATATCTAGTGAAAGTGAAAGTCTCTCAGTCGTATCTAATTCTTTGTGACCCCATGGACTTAATCCACGGAATTCTCCTTGCAAGAGTACTGGAGTGGGTAGTTTTTCTCTTCTCCAGGGGATCTTCCCAACCCAGGGATCAAACACAGGTGTCCCACATTGCAGGTTGATATCTAGTAATATATTTAACTACAAACTGAAATACTTATACACTGAAAACAGAAAGAACATTTCTGAAAGAAGTTGGAGAAGACCTAAAATTAATTCAGGTCATGGGTAAAAGACTTAATAGCTCATGGGTAAAATACTTCATAGCTCATGGCTAAAAGACTTAATACTGTTAATATGTCAAAGCTATGTAAAGCATCAATCTATAGATTTAACATCATCCTTATCAAAGTTTTGCCTGCCTTTTCTTTAGAAATGGAAAAGTTATTCCTTAAATATATATGGAATTACAAACCAAATATACATCAAAAGATATTCAATGGAATATTATTCAGCTATACAAATTAATGAAATTTTGATACATATAACAACATAGATAAAATTTTAAAACATGCTAAATGAAATAAGCTATACACAGAATAAATATTGTGTGATTTCATTTATATAAAATATATAGAATAAATAAATTCATAGAAACATAAAGTAGATTAGTGGATATCTGGAGCTGTTGGAAGTGGGAATGGATGCAAAGTTTGTGTTTGAAAAAAAAACATAACTTGTGTTTGAAATGATGAGAAAGTCTGGAATTAGTGGGGATGGTTATATAGCATTGTGGCTATAATCAATGTTCCTGAATTCTTCACTTAAAAGTGGTTAAAATGGAAATGTTTATATTTATATACCACAATAAAAAATTTAAACAGACAACTATGTTAAAATTCTTGTCATTCTTTGCTGCATATTTGATACTAGATAGGTCACTTAACCTTTCTTTCTTACTTTATTCACTTAAAATTGTAAATAACAAAGTCTTTATTACATGCTAATGTGAGACATTAAGTGAACTGTATTGCATATGAATGGTGCGTGGCAGAGCACCCTGGCCATAATGAGTGCTTCATTTATACTTATTTTCCTTCTTTTCTTTCCTTCCTTTCTCTTTTTTAATTTTTTTGCATCAATTGATTGTTTTTGCAAAATGACTCGGGCATACTTCCAGTGGTATTTTTTAAACAAAACATTTTGGTTTTAAGAATAGCTTTAGATTTTTAAAAATGATAAAGAAAGTGCCCATGTAACTCATGTACAGTTTTGCCTATCATTACTACACATTAGTATAGTACATTTGCCACAATTAGCAAACTAATATTAATTTATTATTATTAAGTAAAATCTATACTTCATTTAGACTTAGTTTTTAGTTAATGTTCCTTTTCTGTTTCAGTATCCCACGCAAGAGACTGCATTACACTTAGTCACCATGTCTCTTCAGACACCCTGCTGCTGGGAAGTAATGGTCAGATATTTTGTAGGACATCCGCTATTAGAATTTGTGTATTTGTATGTGTAATTAATCTAGAATTTTGGTTTGAGGAAGGAAAACTACAGATGTAAAGTTGCATACTATCAACATGACTCATTATAATTGACAATGTTAACAATATCCCTGGTGGTTCAGCTGGTTAAGTGTGTGTCTACAATGCAGGAGACTTGGGTTCAGGAAGATTCCCTGGAGAAGGAAATGGCAATCCACTCCAGTATTCTTGCCTAGAAAATCCCATGGACAGAGGAGCCTGGTGCAGGCTACTGTCCGTGCAATCACAAAGAGTTGGACATGATTGATTGACTTCACTTTCACTTTATCCACTGTGAAATTATTCTTTTTCATCGTTTCTGTACTGTTGCAGTAATAATGATAGTTAAATGATATAATACTTACTATGCGTCACAAATGATACTAAACACTCTTCCTGTATTACTTTTTTATATAATTTCTTCCATAACAATATTTTCTTCGGTTTTTATTATAGTATATATTAATGTATCAGGCTGAGGGAGATAATATATGTTATTACTAGTTGCAAGTGAGAAATTATTTGCATTTGCCTAACAATAATTTTGAGGAAAATCCATTTGTTAAACCTCCAAAATACTTTAGTTCTCAAACATGCTCCCTAATACTAATTCATGTTTACTAATATGTATTCATTTTTCTCATTCAACAGCCATTTTTCATGCTAGCATTTTTTAAATTTATTAAAATGTATATCATTTTCAGAATATTTCCAAACACAGGTGGGTTATCAGCTATATGCCTGGATATCTTTAACATTTTTATTCTAGTCCAGTTTGACCAAGAAACTTCAACTTTTTCTATAAAAAAATATTTTAAAACTTCAGAAATTTTGAAATTTGCAACTTTTACAACTAAGCTAAAATATAATTATGGTTCTGTTGATGAAAGTGGAAGAGAGGAGTGAAATAGTTGGCTTAAAGCTCAACATTCAGAAAACTAAGATCATGGTATCTGGTCCCAGCACTTCATGGCCGATAGATGGGGAAACAGTGGAAAACAGTGGCTGACTTTATTTTTCTGGGCTCCAAAATCACTGCAGATAGTGATTACAGCCATGAAATTCAAAGACGCTTGCTCCTTGGAAGGAAAGTTATGACCAATCTAGCCAGCATATTAAAAAGCAGAGACATTACTTTGTCAACAAAGGTCTGTCTAGTCAAGGCTATGGTTTTTCCAGTAGTCACGTATGGATGTGAGAGTTGGACTGTGAAGAAAGCTGAGCACCAAAGAACTGATGCTTTTGAACTGTGGTGTTGGAGAAGACTCTTGAGAATAGCTTGGACTACAAGGAGATCTAACCAGTCCATCCTAAGGGAGATCAGTCCTGGGTGTTCATTGGAAGGACTGATGTTGAAGCTGAAACTCCAATACTTTGGCCACTTGATGTGAAGAGTTGACTCATTGGAAAAGACCCTGATGCTGGGAAAGAATGAGAGCAGGAGGAAAAGGGGATGAGAGAGGATGAGATGGTTGGATGGCATCATTGACTCAATGGACATGGGTTTGGGTGGCCTCGGAGTTGCTGATGGATAAGGAGGCCTGACATGCTGCAGTTCATGGGATCTCAGTCAGACACAACTCAGTGACTGAACTGAACTGACATGCAAACCAAACTGCTTGGCTGCTAAGTCGCTTCATGGTGTCTTACTATGTGTGAACCCATTGGTGGCAGCCCACCAGGCTCCCCGATCCCTGTGATTCTCGAGGCAAGAACACGGGAGTGGGTTGCCATTTCCTTCTCCAATGCATGAAAGTGAAAAGTGAACATGAAGTCACTCAGTCATATCTGACTCTTAGCTACCCCATGGACTGTAGCCCACCAGGCTCCTCTATCCATGGAATTTCCAAGCAAGAGTACTGGAGTGGGGTGCCATTGCCTTCTCTGGCAAACCAAACAAATCAACAAAAATAGAAGTGGCATGACCTTTTAAAATTTAAGAACACTTACTGATTGCTTTATCTGTATATGCTGCTGAACCTAAAATGATGCAGAGGAAATGTCATTTAAAGCAATAGTCTTAAAGAAAATTGTTAATTAAAGTAAATTTGGACCTAAGAAATGCCTTTTCCAAGATATCCTTTAAAAAGTTATTACTGAATAATCACACTTCTAAATTTTTCATTAGCATGTAAACTGTCTTCCTGAATAGATTTCCAGGTTTAAAGGAAATGGCAGTTCATTTTGTAGTTGCTAATATCATGCCATTAAAAACAGAGTTTCCATGAATGTTGATTAGCTGACTGTCAAGGAAAAACACAAGAAGGTTTCCAGCAACTATTTGTAACTGCTATGAATCTTATTCCACTAACAGGTATACGAGGGGTATAGCTTTCTTTTTGTAAGCATTTGATTCAATATTATTTCTATTTTCAACTCTTATTTACTTGGGGGGAATATAAGCATTCGTGGAAACCAGAATACACTTAATATCTTAAAATTCATTCTGAGTACAGGAAATCCAACTTCTTCACCTCCTGGGGTGATGATAGTGGTTTTTTGTTTCTTTTGTACTTTGATTAGAAGAAGAACACCAATTTGAGGGCAAAAAGCAGATGGCTGTTGATTAGTTACTTGAATAATGGGAGGTCTGGACACAGTGGTAATGCATTGGTGAGGACCTTTTGCAGCTTGGCAGAATTAGCTCCAGTTGGCTATAGCTTCTCTGACTTGTTTTCTTTTATATTAGGTAATTTCAGAATGGGTCCCATGTTGTTTTTCACTAGTGCTTTTAGAACTTATTATTTCTGTAAGTCTTTTCTCTCCAATTAGAGTGACTAAAGTTTTTGCAATCTTTATTTTTCTTCTGAGGCTGGTCATAGCTAAGGTGTGATGCATAAGACATGGGGGACTGCTAGAATTTATCATCCATACCTGCCTCTTCAACTTCAGGGAAAGAATCCACTGACTTTCTATTCCAGTGCAAAGTTTTAGTTTCCCTTCTTGAGAATTTAGGTTTTAGAAATTTTCTCATTTTCCCTGGACAAGTCTCCTGCCTCCTTTCCTATATTTACACACTCTGGACTTTGCTTGCTTGGTTTGATTTGATTTTCTCTGAGTCTTTATGTTTTGGCTTCTTAAAACGTTGTTTGAAGAAACCTCCAAGGAAGATAGACTTCTTGATGTTGTGTCTTTCTCTTTCTTAATACCACTAGAGGTTGATTTCTCCTTTGTTCTATCTATCTATTTATCTATCTATATCTCTAGATATAAATATAGATATATATGTAGATATATATAGATACATATGGCTGTGCTGAGTCTTAGTTGTGTCATGTAGGATCTTTAGTTGCATCATGTGGGATGATATAATTCCCTGACCAAGGACTGAACTCAGGCTCCCTGCTTTGGGAGCATGGAGTTATAGCCACTGGACCATCAAGGAAGTCCCTCTTTTGTTCTGTCTTCTGAGAGCAGCCTTTGCTTTTCCTCTTTTGAGACTGCCCTGTGTAATTTCTCCCTTATGGCAGAAAGTGAAGAAGAACTAAAGAGCTTCTTGATGAAAGTGAAAGAGGAGAGTCAAAAAGTTGGCTTAAAGCTCAACATTCAGAAAACTAAGATCATGGCATCTGGTCCCATCACTTCATGGCAAATAGATGGGGAAGCAGTGGCTGACTTTATTTTTCTGGGCTCCAAAATCACTGCAGATGGTGATTGCAGCCATGAAATTAAAAGATGCTTGCTTCTTGGAAGGAAAATTATGACCAATCTAGCCAGCATATTAAAAAGCAGAGACATTACTTTGTCAACAAAGGTCTGTCTAGCCAAGGCTATGGTTTTTCCAGTAGTAAAGTATGGATGTGAGAGTTGGACTATAAAGAAGGCTGAGTGCCAGAGAAATGATGATTTGAACTGTGGTGTTGGAGAAGACTCTTGAGAATACCTTGGACTGCAAGGAGATACAACCAGTCCATTCTAAAGGAGATCAGTCTTGGGTGTTCGTTGGAAGGACTGATGTTGATGCTTAAACTCCAATACTTTGGCCACCTGATGCGAAGAGCTGACTTGTTGGAAAAGTCCCTGATTCTGGGAAAGACTGAGGGCAGGAGGAGAAGGGGATGACAGAGGGTGAGATGGTTGGATGATATCACCAATTCAATGGACATGGGTTTGGGTGGACTTCGGGAATTGGTGATGGACAAGGAGGCCTGACGTGCTGCAATTCATGGGATCTCATAAAGTTGAACACGACTGAGTGACTGAACTGAACTGTGCGATTTCTTGCTGAACAAAGTAGTGAAATTCTAATCATGCTTGACATCTGCCAGATGTTTATTTCCTTGGGAAAATATTTGTGCTTCTTGCTTTGGCCTATAATCTCTTTCCTCTGAGGGTCACTCAGGTGTCCTTCTTCACCAGTCTCCAGACTGCTCTAAAGACATTAGTGAGGCCAGGCTTGTGGCATAAAACAATGGGCTCTTGGTGTTCCACTGGGGATCTTAATGGTCAGCTGGCATCTGATGAGAACTAAGAGTTAATGGAGGGATTACATGGCTGTAATCAGAAGATTCCTGGTCTGAAGAATAAGCTGATAAGACTCTGTTGAATTTCTTTTTGTCATTTCTCCTCTCACAACTATGAGACACTATGTGAGTTCTCTCCAACTCTTAAGTATTTTCTGTGGATTTTTTGTTTGTTTGCTTGCTTGCTTTCTATCTCTGGTGAGGGATGTGGATTGGCACTGGAGGCTTTCCAATTTTCTTGGTAGTGTTCATCCATCTCCTCCTTCTTCTGAAGTGCATCCTCGGGGCAATTTTGGCAACTGGTTCTTTCCAACTCTATTTATGAATCTCAATGTCTTGTTCAACCAGAATCGACATTTTCCACTAGGCCATCACTAAGTCCTCAGCAAATCTTCTGATGTGTTTGTGTTTTCACAAGCTGTCTACTATCATCAGAACTCTGGTCTCTGCAAAATGGCTAGTCAGGGTGGAGGATTCGTTCAAATATTTCTATAGCTTCAAGGAGTCTGGGTTTCGAGTCAGGCATGCCTTCAGTGTGTTCACAGTTTGTAGCACCAGCCCTGTTGCCAGCACCAGCACTGGCAGTACTTCCCTATCAGACCCAGGCTTTTACAGTCCTGCAATTGCAGCTCTGCTCTCTGTGCATCCTTGGTGGAGACTGAGGTGTGACTGAGCCTGTATGGGCTTTGCCTCTGAGGCCTGGGTGTGCATGCCAGGATCTGAAGATGACTCTGTCTAAGCATGTTGGTTCCTCACTAACATAGGGAACCTCACTTCTGGCTTTGAGAATGAGGAAATATAGCCTGGAATGACACTCCAGTATGTATTAAAAAACCTAAGAAAGCCTCAGCACCTGATTCTAGTCTTATACATTCTAATCACACAATCTATTTCTAAACTGGAGCTGTGAGCCACGCCCTAATCAATACCAAAGTGGTCACTGGACTGCCTGTCCACCCATGGACTGAGTCAATAAGATTAATTCATCAGTAGCAACCACTCTAGGTTGAGGGATAAGAGCTAATGATGGCTCAACTTAAGTTCAGTCTCAACACAACCCAAGGGAATAAGCTATAATCCCCATTTTATAGATGAGGAATTTGAGGCTCAGGGAGATCAAATTAGCCTTCATGTAGTCATATAATAGAAAGAGACAAAGTCAAAGCTTGAATTTAAGATGTCAAGGTAAGAAGCAAATAGCCAGAGACATAAAGAAAGGGATTTGTCCAATGTCAAATAGTATAGCCCTTGAGGGCAGTAATCGCCCATGGGTCTCATTTACCCCCAAAACCAATGTCTGGTACACATGTACACATAAATTAACTTGAATAAATGAATGAAGTAGTCTATCAGTAAATGACATTCCAATAAATCTGCCCATCAGCAGTAGAACCTTTGTCAAACCATCCTGATACTATTCTGGACTTCACTTAGCCTTATCCTAAAACATTAATCTTTATTCTTAGTATTCTTGCTACTAAAAATAGAACAACTAAATAGTCTTAACTTAAAATATCAGAATTGATTACAGCTCCTTTCATTAGATGAGATTTGATCCTAGTCAGACATTCAGCAGCAGAGGCAAGCTCCTGGTCTGGCATCTTCCATAAAGTGAAAAAAATTTTTCTTTCTTTTTACTTTTATATAGACTATATTTAGGCAGTTTTAAGTTCACCACAAAATGTTCAGGAACTGCAAAGTTACGGTGGAACCTTTGCCACCATATATGACCAGTCTCCCTTATTATTAATATCAATATTTCCAACAGTGTGACAACCTTGTCATACTGATAAATCTACATTAATACATCATTATCACTAAAATCCCATAGTTAACATCCAGGTCTACTCTTGTTGTTGTACATTCCACAATTTTGACAAGTGTCCAGTAATATATGTACACATTATAGCATCATACAGAATAATTTCACTTGCCTAAAAATCCTCTGTGCTTTGCCTATTCATCCACTTTAAGTTAACACTATACATGTTCACAGGTAGCATAAGCACTTTATAATAGAAAATATTCCTGATTCTTTTCTCTTGTCTCTAGTATCATTATTGTCATTCATTTTATTTATGTTTACATAAACAATTATATGTATACCTACATATGTTTATATGTCACATAAGCAAGCATATACATATAAGCATATGCAAGTGAATACATTGTTTCTATTATTTTAAACAAATTGTTACATGTTTGATTGTAAAGAAATTAGCCTCCAATTAAAATAAATAAATAAATTTTTGAAAAGGAAAAGAAAATATGCGGTCTTTCTTTAATACTTTTTCTTTTCTTATGTATTTCTGAGTTTCTGAACTATATTAACTTCCTTCTCACTGGAGAACTTCTTTTTAACATTTTTTGCAAATATCTTTCAACAAATTCCCTGGATGTTTGTTTGAGAAATTCTTTATTTCTCCCTCACTTTTGAAGACTAGTTTTGAAGTGTACAGAATTCTATGTTGGTGAGTCTTTCTCTTTAACATTTTATTTCACTCCATTTTTTTTCTTGTTTGCATGGTTTCTAATTAGAAGTCTAATAAAATTCTTACATTTACTCTTCTAGAAGAAAGGTATCTTTTACTAATGATTTATAATAGCCAAGACATGAAGCAACCTAAATGTCCACCAATAGATGAATGGATAAAGAAGAAATGGTATATATCTATACAATGGAATGTTATTTAGTCATCAAAAAGAATGAAATAATGCTATTTGCAGTAACATGGATGGACTGGAGATTATCATACTTAGTGAAGTAAATCAGAGAAAAACAACCTTACTCAAGTGGGTCACTAAGAGTCAGACATGACTGACTGACTGACTGAGCTGAACTGAACTGATGATATCACATATATGTGAATCTGGAAAAAAATTATAAAAAATCATATTTACAAAACAGAAACACTCACAGAATTATGGTTACTAGAGGAAAAGGGTGGGGGAAGGAGGGATAGATTGGGAGTTTGGGATTAACATAAATACACTACTATATTTAAAACAGATAGCCAATAAGGACCTACTACTACATAGCACAGGAACTCCGCTCAGTATTGTATACTTTCCTAAATGGGAAAAAAGAATTGAAAAAAATAGATACTTGTATAGGTATAACTGAATCACTTTGCTGTATACCTGAAACTAACAGAACATTGTTAATCAACTATAGTCCAATATAAAATAAAAACAGAGTGACAAATTTTTTTTTTTAAAAAAGGAAAATCCTTGCTATATATAAATGTTTTTGATGCTGGCTTTATCCTATCCAAACTGTTTATTTTTCCTTTAATTTGTCTCCTGGTTTTCTTTTGAAAACTTGACATGATGTACTAGGTCAGAGGGACTCTAGGTCTTCAGTGATGTCGTGGTAAGGCATGGAGAAAGGGTAAATGTTCTATAACCCTTGATTAGGTTACATCTTTTAGTAGCTTGTGCCTCCCAGCTGGGAACTTTGCAGGTGACTCTCTGTTTTTATCCCCCGTTATGGTCAGGATGACTTGAGGGAGCTAGGGAGAGCTGGAATATTTCTTTTTCTCTATGTGAAAAGTTAGAATGCAAGGAGATAGCTATCCCCTGTCCCCTGTCAGTAAGACTAAACCGAAACACCAATGGGTTAGGCACTGGTGAAAGTTTCCCTTATGGTTAAACTTTGTTAAGAGTAACATATATCAAAAATACTTTGCAAAGGCGACTCTCTTTTCTCTTTCCCACAAGCATAAGGGGATTTTTCTCTGATCTTCACAGTGAGAACTTTGCAAAGCTTAGGTAAAAACTCACAAAATTATGTCCCACCCTCCAACCCCACAGAGTTTTTAACTCATAGGTTTATCTGTACCAAACCTCCTATAGATTACATTTTAGTTTAGTTTTTTTTTTTTTTTTTAACTCCAGTGGTACCCCTGTATCTGACACATTTAGCCTATGGTCCCATGAGGCTCTTTGAGAGTTATTATAAAATGTGTTCTCATTTTTATTTCAATTATGGAGTGTAGGTCAGTTTATTTCCTATAAGTGTAACCTTGACAAAGATAGTGGGACACTGTCTTGCTGACTTAGGAAGAATTAAAATAACAGCTCTTGGGAACTGCCCACAAAATCCAGAATGACAAAGTTGTATATATGTGTGTGTGTGTGTGTGTGTGTGTGTGTGTGTGTGTGTGTGTGTGGTGGACAGAGGGATGTGTTCTGAAAGAGAGGAAAAGGATACTTAAGTGTTTAGATAGAAAAGACAGGCTAGGTAGGAAAGCAAGAATAGAAGCAGAAGGCAGAAGAATTTGGACCTGTCAAAAAATGGGAAGCTGTCACAGTTTGTGTGCCTGCTCATGATGACCTCACACAAGCACAGAGATTGGATATAAATCTATATTTTCCAACTTTCAAAGCAAGAATCTTTCTACTACTCTCAAAGAATAGTAGTGCTCTCTACTACACCTCAAAACAATTGAATTTAGCTCTTACTCCTTTTTTAAAAATTTTTATCAGAGTATAGTTTATTGTGTTGGTTTCTTTCCTATATAGGTCATTACAAGATATTGGATATAGTGCCCTGTGCTATACAGTAGGCTTTTTAATTAGTTATTTATTTTATATATTAGTATTTATACATCAGTGCCAATATCCCAATTCATCTCTCTTCCCATCCTCCATAACTATGTTTAATTTCTACATTTGTAACTCTATCTCTCTTTATAGATAAGTTCATATATTTTTGTGAGATTCCACATATACATGATATCATTTAATAGTTGCCTTTGCCTGACTGACTTCACTAAGTATGACAGTCTCTCTAGGTGCATGAACTTTGCTGCCAAAGGTATTATTTTGTTCTTTTTATGGTTGAGTACTATTTCATTGCATATATGTGTGTGTGTGTGTGTGTGTGTGTGTGTGTGTGTGTGTTTACCACCTCTTCTATATCTATTCCTCTGTATATGAACTCTTAGCCCATTTTAAGAGCAACAAAATTACCTATCAAAATTGCCCGTTTTTCTAAATAAGTGATAGCTTCAGCATTAGTCAGTGTGGGTTGTGTCTATCTATGTATCTTACTATCAAAAATACCCAGTGTTTTAAGAGTCAGAAGTTTCTGAAATACCAGATAGATGCAGGCAAAAGTTGGTTTGCAAATAGGACTGGGTCATGTTTGTGGTAATTACTAGGGTTGATGCATTAGGAATGGTTAATAAAGAGAGTCAGGATGAAATATTGGAATGAATGAGATTTGAAGTAAAAAAAAAATTATAACTAGGATTCAAATCCCAGATCCACTGTTTATCAGTTATTTATAGACAACAACAATAAAACAAAATACAAACACATAAAAATGAACTGTCTCTATGAGTTTATTTACTATGGATAAAAATATTATTTACTTATACTTTATACCACCATGCACCTATTATAAGTAAGGTATATGCCAAAAACTAGATTTCTTTCTTATGATAATTCTTATATTACAAATCTGAGTTTATAACAGTAACACTTACCTTTCAGCTGGCTATAGACATTGAGGGCAAACAGGAGTCATGGTAATCAACTTCCCACCAAGTTATTTTGTCAATATAATCAGAATGTCTTCAAGGATGGGGAGAAGTGTTGCTGACTAGGTGGTGGCACATTTCTGAGCACTTACAAACTGCTCAGCAAATATTTTTGGTTTAAAATTAATGAAACACAAATTGAAGATTTAGAGCCAAGGATGACAGACTTTGATAAACCTGTTAATGAGAGAGAATAGAGTTATTACCTATGCATGGACCAATATTGCCAAGTAGAAAAAAATTTTAAAGTCCTGTTAACGCTAATCTAACAAGCCAAAGTATGTTTACTTAAGTCTTTGGCATCATTTTTCCACTAAGTTCCAGATTCTCTGCATGAATTTTTAAGGCATGGAATATTCAAAAATAGCACTGAAATAGTTGGGAAGAAAGTTGGAAAGAGTAAAAGTCAGAGATGCTTAAGAAAAGTTAGGAAGAGCAGGCCACAGCAGCTTTTTAAAATTAATTGCTGTGAACTTTAGCACATGCACAAGATAGTATGAACACATGTGTAACCTAGCAAACCACTCTAAATTGAAGAGACTTTATATAAGTTCTTTCATCAAGGAAAAGAGCATCGTCAGCACTTTCAAGACCTCTAACACCACTTCTGAATCACAACCTCTCTTCCTCTGGAGGTAACTTCAATTTGCCTGGAGTGGAAATCACTTATATACATTGCTTTATAAAATCATCAGTTTAGTGTGCATCACAGATAAACTAGATTTGCATATTCTTGAATTTTATATAAATGGAATCATTCCGCATGTCTATTTACATATTTTAATCAACATTAACATTTTAAAATATCACTATGTATTCATAATATAGTTTGTCTTCAAAAAATACTATATACTGCTAATCTCTGTCCACTAATAAGGCCTAAAAATAATGGCCAAGGCAGTAACAATAAACAGCCCCTGCACCCAAATAATATAACATTCTACTTAAAGGCGACTGAACGGTAATTTAAAGGAACCAAAGCATCTTAGATAAATAGCCAGTTTCAGGTCTGAAGCAATAAATGTACTAAATGGGCCAAGAATGACTTGTTAAACCTCAAAATGAGGATTCTATTAAACAAAATAGGAAGGAAACAGGTGCAAGACAGTGAGATGAGGAGGATCTTGGTCTTTTAAAATGAATACAGTGATTGATAAATAATAGATGCATGGATAAATACATGGACAGGTGCATGGAAGGATAAATGGAAGACGGCTAGAAGCTTGGATGAATGAATAGCTGAATGGATATACACTCAAACTGCATCGTAGTCTTTGAGCCTACTCGTTCTATACAGCTTTTAAGGAAGATCTGAGATTTTAGTTAGTCCATTATGCTTCCCTTGATTCCATGATTCCTCTGTAGCTCTCATCCTCTGGTCCCTACCTACTTCTCCTGTCTTATCTTTCTCCTGTCTTACATTTTATTGGTCAACCACTCAAAACCACTTTTTTAGTTCCTTGTGTATATTTTGCAATTTCTCTTTTTGATGACTCTGCTGAGAATCGTATCCACTGTCCTCTAGTCCTGTCTTGTGCCCTAGTTAATTAACTCCTAATATGCCTTTAGTATGCAGACTGTCTCCCCTAGAAAACTTTGCCTTCCTGTAAATTCACATCAAAGTTCCTACAAAAGGGTCTAAAATATGCAGGGAATATTTATTTGCTATGTTCTATAATTAATAACACATAGTTTTTTTTTTTTAAAACTTAGAATAGGAAACCTTTTGTTACTTGAGTCATATTGATTGATTGTAGCATATATTTACTTAAAACATTTGTATAAAAGTGTATTTCACACATATAACTATTTAAAGCATAATTTATAATTTTTAAATAATTTTTAAATGTTATTATATCTAGGAAGACCCAGAATCTCAGATTAAGAGAACAAAGTCTTGTTTACAAGATGAGAGCTACAATCAAGCACTGTAATTAAGATTAAGCTAATATTTGGCTACAGTTTTTATACATGAGCCCTGATAGAGGAGAGAAGAGAAAGATAAAGAATCCAGAAGAGACGGATTTATGTACAACTATTTAGTCATCAGAAACCTTCAAATAAAAATAATTATTTTCTGTAGCACCAGGTGAAATAATAAGCTCAAAACATTGTCCTGAAATGGAGTAAATCAATCACATTTTTGGGCATCCTATATCCTTAGATTATAATTTTTTTTCACTGCCCTTAATTTCATACATTTTTAAGCCCAGTGAGAAATCTCAGTTGAACTAGTTCTTTAACCTTTTCTTTTAGAATTTATTTTTTAGATGTTCCTGTCTCTTATACACATCTTATCTATTTTGTTACAACTTTTGCATTCATGGTACAGAAGTGTGTATAAACTGATTGATCAGGAAAGCTTTGATTAGTGTCATGACTGTCTCTTTTAATTGTTTAGCTACCTTGAAAGAGAAATTAAGTTCTAGAACTAAATGCCATGCTTTATTTATAAATTAAAATAAGAAAAAAGATTTACATGCTCCTTGAGAGATTTGTATTAAAATCAGACAAATTGGAGTTTAACATAATTGAAGAAGTTATAGAACATTTTGAGGCTTAGGTTTTCCCATTTATAATATTAAAATATATTAACACCTATTTTAGAGTAGCATCATTGTAAGATTAAGCAGACTATTTTGTCCTTTACCAGATTGTGAAGTAATATTTCAGGTAATGTTACCAAACACAGATGGTGTGGAATCTTATCATTCTTGACTGCTGGAAACCAGTTTTTGACTAGATTCCACATCAGATATTTCTGTATATACCCTGGAAATGAATGAATGTGAATGTGAAGTCGCTCAGCTGTGTCCGACTCTTTGTGACCCCATGGACTGTATCCTACCAGGCTCCTCTGTCCATAGGATTTTCCGGGCAATAGTACTGGAGTGGATTGCCATTTCCTTCTCCAAGGGATCTTCCCAACCCAGAGATTGAACCCGGGTCTCCTGCATTGTAGACAGACACTTTACCGTCTGAGGCACCAGGGAAGTCATACCCTGGAAATAGTCATAAATTCAATCTATTATTGTTTACATCTTGACCATCTATTTAGCTCTGAGGACCAATCTCTTTCCTCTTGGCAAATTGCTTTGTTGTGATCACCTGATAATCTCTGAGTTCTTGGACTGAACTGCCCCTCAAAATTTTTTTTTCCCCATGCTGTTTTCAAGCTGGGATGAATACTGTTTGCTTTTGTCCCCCCAGAATACCAGCTGAGATCATGGTGGACCTTTTAATAAAGACTCAGAGATGATGAAAAGAAAAGTGAAAGTGAAAGTGGCTCAGTCGTGTTCCACTCTTTGCAACCCCATGGACTATACAGTCCATAGAATTCTCCAGGCCAGAATATGGGCATGGGTAGCCATTCGCTTCTCCAGGGGATCTTCCCAACCAGGAATCGAAGCTGAGTTTCCTGCATTGCAGGTGGATTCTTTACCAGAAGAGCCACAAGGGAAGTCCAATGAAAGGAAAACCTACAGTTTATAAGGAAAACCTATAGCTCATAATTAGGCTTCATGTGTCTCATTAACCATAGGCCTGGGCATGACATCATGTGTGTAATTATATAGCAATCTTTCAACTTGCAGGATTAAGTTTTATGAAGCATCTGTTAGGCACTGTTACAGATGTTGGAGGTACACATGTAAGGAAAGAGGTAAAAATTTCTGCTGTTATGAAACCTAACTTCTAGTGAGGGAAAAGACAAAAATGATGGATAAAATGAATAAATAAATAGGTATAATGTGATAAATTTTACTTAAAAATAGGTTGTGTTCATGTAGTTTGGGAGTTTCTGGGTATGGTGCTGTAATTTTAAATGGGATGCTCTTGGTTTGACTCATTGAAATATGACATTTGAATGAAGACAGGAAGAGATAAGAAATTTAATTGTGGAAAATGGAGATCTAGACGTGGAGTAGGAGGACTCTGAGCTCACCTCCCTCAATGAACACATCAAAAATACATGTACATGTGTAAACTGTCACTGAAAAATGAGGCTTACAGAAAAGCTCTTCTAGAACCAGGGCTGTAAAGAAAGATCCACCTGGAGTCTGGTAGGAAGATAGAAGTGAATCAGATGGGGACCTTAGCAGGGGACACAGAAGGGAAGGGGGATACTATGAACTCAGAGATCCATTCTGAGGAGGGAGAGGATTGAGCCAAATATTTAGCATTCCAGTCCTGAAGCTTGACCAGGAAGATGAGTCCTTTAGCTGTTTTGAATATGGGTGAGACTTACCCAAGGGCTATAGGAAACCAAGATTCTGCTCATAAAGAGCACAGGTAAATACCTGCTTACTCCTGTGAACAAGGTGGGAGAAATGGATTGAAAAAACTGCCTGGGGTTCTAGCCAATTTCCCCAGCCCACATCAGGCAACTGCTCCAGGCTCCAGTGCTCCAGCAGAGTCTCCACCAGGGTAAAGGCTAACACTGTTAGGGGAAGAAAGTGTGCCCATGAGGGTGGAAGGAAAGGGACCAAGTTCACACCTGATCCTGCATCTGAACAGAGCAAGGATGGCAATTGACAGTAGGCATGTGAAGATGGAGGATTGGAGCTGCCTGGAGTTCCGACTGGTGTGCCAGTGCACTCCCAGCCTGCACTGGGTGCTTGCTCCAGTCCTCCTTGCTTAGTGCTGCCCTCCACTGGAGCTAATATGCTATTGTTAGCAGGCAATGCACACTCCGGAAGAGAAGCCTACTGGGACATTGCACGTGACTGAACAGGATGAGAGTAGCCATTCTTGGGCACACTGAGGATGATCATTCTTGATGAGCACACTGAGGCAGTGACTTGGAAAATGCCTGGGGCCCTGGCTGGATTGTTGAGATCTAGCATGTAACCTTGCCTGCACAAGGCACCCATTCCAGCGCCTTGTGCTCTAGAACTGCTGTTCACTAGGGCAGAAACACTTCTGTTGCCAGAATATACATTTACAGGAAATGGAACCAGCTAGGACCTGACCGGTCAGGTCTAGCACCTTGGGACACGATCCCACCCCCAATAGAATAGTGACAGCCAGTGACAGCATAGAAGATCCAGCTCACATCTGGCTCTAATATCAAAAAATAAAACAATCTGATTTTTGAAATGGACAGAAGACTTGAATAGACATTTTTCCAAAGAAGACATACATATGGTCAACAGGCACAAGAAAAGATGTTTAACATCACTAATTGTTTGGGAAATGCAAATCAAAATTACAATGTGAAAAATCACCTTACACCTGCCAGAATAGCTATTATAAAAAAGACTACAAATAGCAAATGTTGACAAGGATATGGAGAAAAGGAAGTCCCTTGTATACTGCTTGTAGGAATGTAAACTCATGCAGCTATTATAGAACATAGTATGGAAATTCCTCAAAAAACTAATGGGAGCACTGCAATGTGATCCTGTAGTTCCAATCTTGGGTACATATGAATAAAAATTCTAGTTCAAAAAATATATACACTTCAATATTCAAAGCAGCATTATTTTTAGCCAATACTTAGAGACAACATACGTGTCCATTATACATGAATGGATAAAAAAGATGTCATATAAATATATATATGATAGACATAGCATATATATATTATATACAGATTCATAAATTTAGAGACCAGAATAT